>CM030932.1:6548914-6575519 GCA_018136815.1 Isochrysis galbana
AGGAAGGGGTAGGGATGTGAGAGAACCGGATGCATTATCCGCCTGGTTGGTCTTTTGTTGGCAAAAAGTTACACCCTTGCGCGCTTTTGAAATGCAAAGCGCATCGGCTAGTGTTCGTTGGAACCAGAAGGCGATTGTGTCGAAAAGGTAGTCGACGCCAAAGCGGCCGTTCAAAGGGTGAAGACAGTCAATCGAGACATCAACCAGGGAGAAGTTCGTGGCTTTCCGACGCATCGGCGGCGCGACCGCGTTCCACCATGATATACATCCGACGTCGTAGTGGTTGCAGAGCGAAGTGAAAAGCTGTTCCGCAGCCGACCATGCCGTCGTATCGTCGTCATCGTAGAGATTCAGGTAGGTGGTCTTCTCCGACCGAGTCAAGTGTGGGCGTGAGTGAACTGTCTTTGGAGTGGGCACATCAGACTTGTAGCAGAGCGAGCGTACAGTGAGGAAAGCGATCAGCGGGCGCGAAGGTAGTGCCAGCACTTTGCGCAGGACTGCCTCGGCGCCCCAGGGCTTCATATGCAGGGCGAGCGATCCAAACTCCAACAACACCAGATCGACGTCCAGCGGCAGCCGTGTGAAGAGGCACTTGACCATGGAATGTGCGGGTGTGGCGTCCCTTGCGGCGTTGGCGATGCGATGGCGCGTGTTCGGGAAGCTCGCGTTGATCAGGCGAAGTAGGCGAACGGCGAATCCCGCGGTCTTCTTACCGCGGCCAGAATAAGACATGCAGCGCTGGACGCCCTGCGTCAGGCACCCTCCGTTTTGCGCGACAGAGGCGCCCACGATACCGATTGTGAGCGGGAGTCCAGCATGCAGCCGCTCCAACAACCGTACCGACGCCTCCCTGCCGCCTAGGTGCACGAGTGACCGCTCAAGTGCATCTGGCGGTAAAGAGAAAGCGTGGGCCAGCAGCTCGCGCATTGCAGAAGCACAACCTGAACGACAAGAAGATCGGCGATGGCGTGGAGACGAGGGAGCCGCCGGAGCCGGGCCCACGGGCGAGTGTTTGGAGTAAATAAACAGAAGCACATGAGTTTTCTTGTATGATGTGCGAGATCTAAGCCTGAGACCCCCATTCTGCACCTGTCTGCCTGTCGACCAATCGACCAGGGGGGAGGGAGGATTGGAGCGATGGGCTGGCCACGACAGGCCAAGGCACGCGCGAGGCAAGCGAGCCTGCCAGGGAGAGAGTGGGTCAGCAGAGCAGTTTGCTCCTGGCAAGCCATCAGGCATGCCAGGAGCATAGGTGGTTCCTCCCCCATGGCAGGGAGGGGAGCAGTGGAGAGAGGGGGGGGGCTCGTGCACCCCCCATGGGCAAACTAAGTACAAACTTAGTTGCCAGCATCCCCAATAAAGAGGGAACTGGGGAAAGGGAAAGGGGTTGACGGTGGTTAAGGTTGGGTAGTAGGGAGGGACACGAGCACGCTGCCTTACGCCGCACATGTAGCGGAGATTTTTAAAAAGATTTATTTTTCCGTCCCTACCCACCCCCTCTGTTCATACAATTACAACTCACGATCCACAGCTCCATCTTCACACCCCACTCACAGTTACACTTAAAAATTAGTGTCGTTTCTTGCGTTCGACCGCCTTAAAACAAGAGACATAGCGCCCAAAAAAGCTCCACAAAATGGCAAAGCCGGCTGCCAACTAGCTCAAACACATGGCACCTCGCCCCTAGTCACGTCGCGAGACACGTACATGCACTTCTAACACATCACCCGCCGTCGCGTAGGCACCACCAACAGATTAACAAAGCGCGACTTGGCTCTCGATTCGCTCTACAGGGGCTTTAGGAGGCTTTGTGTGCCATAGCGGGGCTCAGAGCGGCGGAGCTTGTGCATCAGAGAGGTTTCGAGAGGCAGTGAGCCCCCCCCCCCCCCCTTCCCCCCTCCCTCGCTCCCTGCCCCTCCCTCCCTACCCCTCCTCCTTCCTCTCTCCCTCTCCTCTTCCCCCCCTCTCCCACTCCCGCCCTCGCCTCCCTCTCTCCCTCCGTCCCTCCCCCTCTCCCTTCCTCCCTCCCTCTCCTTCTCTCCTTGTCCCTCCCTCTCCTTCTCTCCTTGCACCTGTTTGAGTGCGAGCACGCACGCCTCTAAAGCCGGCAGGAAGCGCAGGCGGCATACGCACACGAACCGCGCGCCCTCCCTTCCAATCCCGCATCACGCCTGTCTGCCGCTGCGCCTAAAGTCTCGAGCGCTCGCGAAAGCGCGTTGTCACCAGCTTGCCCAGCCCATGCGGCGGCGCGCCGAGAGCTCGTGGTGGCTTGCGCCGCGGCAACGTCGCGTTCATCAAGGATCTCCTCCACAGCACCTGCGCGCGCGCCGGTAGGGAGCGAAGCAGCGGCTGAGCGCGGCGACTGGCACGCCGCTGTCAGGCTCCAGCCCTCGCCCTGCCTCGATCCTTGGGCACCGCATGCCCGCGAGAAGCTGACGCTTCTGCCTGAGCCGCTCGGAGCTCTGCGACTGCTGCCACTGCTCCATCGCCCTCGCTCTCCTCTGGCCGTATCCCAACCGCTGACCTCTGCCCGCATCCCAACCGCTGACCTCTGCCCGCATCCCCACCACTGACCCCTCCCGCCACGAGCCCCGCGCGCACCCTCAAGCGCCCTCGCCGTGCTCTCCATGCCCAGCTGCTGCTGCAGCAAGCACCTTTCTCTGTCTGAGCAGTCTCTCCCTCGCCGAGCCGCCCAGCTCATCGCCTTCCTCAAACTCGACGCCCAACAAGGCGAGCAGCGGCCTTCCCGTGCCCAGCACTATCCTCATCGAGAAGGAGGCAAAGGAGAGCCAGGCGCCAGCGGCATCAGCGCGTGCAGCGTGTGAAGCTCGAGCGCGTGGGCGCGCTGCAGCCCGCCCAGCTGTCGCGCCGCGGCAACCCTCGAAGCCTCCGATGGGGCTGCGTGAAGCATTTCGAGAAGCTCCTCGAGCCGCGACGGCAGAGCCATCGAGTCCTCTTCACCGCGAGGGGAGGAGAGGAGTGACGCAAGACGACAAGAGAGAGGACGACAAGAGAGAGAGAAAGAAGAGAGAGAAGAGAGAAAGGACGGAGGGAGGGGGGGGAGAAGAGAGAGAGAGAGGGAGGGAGAGGGAGGGAGTGAGAGAGAGAGACAGAAGAGAGAGAGAGAGAGAAGAGAGAAAGAGAGAGAGAGAGAGAGAGAGGGAGGGAGGGAGGGAGGGAGAGAGCGAGAGGGAGGAGAGAGGGAGAGAGAGAAGGGGGGGGGGAGAGAATGGGGGAGAGATAGAGGGAGAAAGGGAGAGAGGGAGAGAGGGAGAGAGAGGGAGAGAGAGGGAGAGAGAGGGAGAGAGAGGGAGAGAGAGGGAGAGAGAGGGAGAGAGAGAGAGAGAGAGAGAGAGAGAGAGAGAGAAGCAGCGCGTGCTCGACCGGATTTCGAAAAACACGACACAAACGAAAACAGCACTTGTCCACGACGTCCACCTCGCGTGTACATGTGAAGAAGGTTCGTGTTCCCCGACGCTCCCCCCCCCCCTCTTCCCCAGCGCCGCCCGCCGCCGGGGCCGCCACCAGTCAGTGCTCATCGGCCATCGGTCCTCAAGGCGGCACCGCCTGCTGTCTACTCTGACTTTCAAGCATGGCGTGGGCGTGCACGCTTAAGGTGGCCCCGCCACCGATGGGGGGGGGTCGCGCGCGCGGCGGCTGCCTGGCTCCTCCAGCTGTCACGGGGTCTGGCTGCTGTGCTGGGCGCTCAGATGCGCTGTGCATCTGGTGGAGGGACCAGCTGGTGTGGGGCCTCTGCCTGAGCCCGCGCACAGTCCACCCTTGTACCGCCACATCGAGCTAGGGTGGGGGCGGGGAAGCGCGCTCCAGATGGGCTGCGCGAGGCGCTCGGCAGGGTATGGGGGTGAATGTGGCGCGGCGAGAGAGGGAAGGCCCGTCAGACTGTTCGAGACAGGTCATAAGGTGCCACTTTCACCCGGGGAGCGACCGCCTGAACGCCCCACAAAGGCCCGTCTGTGCATTCACGTCTTTGGTGTTGACGTCTGTACCTCCGGACCTCGCCTTGCCTGTCCCAGACTGATGGTTGCCGGCGGCAAGTATGTGCGTCGTTCGGCTGCTAGAAGGCGTATCAGATGTATGGGTGGCCAGCCCAGGGCGCCTCGCAGCCTCGCAACCATGGTGGCGCCCATTGCACCGTGTGAGACCGGAACGGTGCGGGTGAGTTGACGTCCATCCGCTAGTGTGGGAGTGTGGGAGTGGCCATCAGAAAAACCAAAGTGTGCGTTGTCAGCGTCGAATTTTGCAAACATTGAGGTGTGGGAGCCTCAGTTGCCACATGTGATAGGGGCAGGTGCAACAACTAGTCCTTAATTGATCGACTGTTTCGCGCTGTAAGAGTGTGAAGCTGGCGTGGCGCGTTCCTCGTGTAAATAATATTTCGTTATTTTTGGTTGTGTTCAGTAGGCAAATCAGTACCAAAATGGCACTGCCGAGCCATTCGGGGCATCGGACCCGGCAAGAGTGCAGGCCCGGATGGAATACCAGCAGAAGTATATAAAACGCACGAGAAGCTAGCCGCACCGCTATTGGCCCAGCTTTACAACTTAGCACTTGACAAGGGAACATCGGCGTACACGATGCGCCAAGGCGACATAATACTACTGACGAATTGGAATGGCCCATAGGACCTGAGGGCAATGAGGAAGGAGGCATGCCGGCAGCAGGCGCGGCTGAGGAGACGACTTCAGAGACGCTGACGGGCTGAAACCCGTCAACAGAGGAAGGCGGGCAGGCGGGCTTGGGCGAGGGCGAGGACGGCGGCGAGAGCGACATCGAGCGAGCGGCGAGAGGCGAGGGTGAGTGTGAGGAGGGCTATGATGCCAGGGGCTGGCGAGGAGAGGCGAGGTTGTAGGGTATGAGTGTTACGAGAGCGAGTGCGACGAGAGCGAGAGCAACGGATGACGACTGACGACAAGACGACGGACAAAGACACCCAGGAAAACACTCCGACTCTCGCCCCACGACTTTCTCACATAACTCGACTGAAATCAAACCCAAACACTCCGGCTTGACGACGACGGACGACGATCCGAAGACGATCTGTCGGCGATCCCGTCTGGAAGGGGAATCGCACCATAACGGAAACGAGGGGCAATCCTGCCGCACAGGATTCCAAAAGACCTATCGAATAAGACGAAAGAAGTGCGGTGTGCCTAAGGGGGAGATGCGAAGAGATTGCAAATTAAACCTGATTGCAATCACTAAAGTAGATAGAGAAACGCGGGGAAGATAGCGAATTAAACCTATTTGCAAGTCGCCTAAGAGGGAGAAAGGTGGGGAAACTTCCCTTCTCTTCGAAAGTAAGAGAGAGGGTGCTCCACAACCCAAGATCCCATGCGTCCAAGCGAAGCTTTTTGACCGAGAACGAGAGAAATCAGAGAATTATGCCCTCCCATTGTCGCATTCGCGAATCGACACTCGTTAGGCTTCGCTCTCCTCTTCGTCGTTCGGTATTATCGTTATAATTCTCTGCTTTCCCTCGTTCTCGGTCAAAAACTTCGCGTGGACGCCTAGGATCTTGGGTTGTGGAGCGCCCTCTCTCTTTCTCTCGAAGATAAGGGCAGTTTCCCAACCTTTCTTCCTCTCAAGCTCCTCACGAAAAGGTTTAATTTGCTATCTCCCCCGCGTTTCTTTACCTGCATCTGGGGGGCAATTAGGTTTAATTTGCGACCTCTTCATATCTCTCCCATAGGCACGTCGCACTTCTTTCGTCTTGTTCGATAGGTCTCTGGGAATCCTGCGTAGCAAGATTGCCCCTCGCTTCCGTTATGGTGCGACTCCCGTTCTAGTCGAGATCACCGACAGATCGCTCCTTGATCGTTGTCCGTCGCCGTCTGGTCGGAGTGTTTAGGTTTGATTTCAGTCGAGTTACGTGAGAAACGTCGTCAGAGGAGAGTCGGGGTGTTTCCTGGGTCTCGTTGTCCGTCGGCCTGGCGTCCAGTCGTTCAGTCGCTCTCGCTCTCGTCGCTCTCGTTCTCGTCTATTACCCCTACTCTACAAACTCGCCTCTCCTCGCCTGCCCCTGCCACCACAGCCCTCCCCTCGCTCGCACCTCGCCTCTCGTCGCTCGATCGATGTCGCTTTCGCCGCCGTCCTCGCCCTCGCCCAAGCCCGCCTGCCCGCCTTCCTCTGCTGACGGGAGGTGTCGATCCGTCAACCGTGGGACATCAGTCGAGTTGAGCTATCGAATGTCCATGGCTATTTATACACCCCGTGTTCTGGTACGTGCCATACAGCCCGTCTTCGAGGACGATCGCCCCTCGTGGCGAGAGCTCAGCGCGTGGGCCGCCGAGCGGGGCGACGTCCGCCTGCTCGAGTGGGCGCTGACATTGTCCAAGATGTCGATCCGTCAACCATGGGACATCAGTCGAGTTGAGCTATCGAATGGCTATTTATACACCCGTGTTTTCTTTTGCCAAGATCGTATCACCCACGTGCACGCCGTGCACCGGCGCCCCCGTGGAGGCGCCGTGCGTGCGCACAGCGGCTGTTCCCCTCTGCCACCCGGGTCGCACATATACGTAAACGAGCCATGCGCGTTAGATCTCTCGCGGGACAGGTGTGATGAGCTGCAATCACCCATGCGCACGCCGTGCATGCGCATGACGCGATGTGCACCGGTTCCCCCCCGCGGGGGCGCCGTGCGTGCGCATAGCAACTGGTTCTGAGGTGCACGCCGTGCGTTCGCTCTTTTCGCGGGGGAACTCTGGGCGCAGAGTGCCGGCGGGAACCCGAAGGGCACCCCCTGCGACCGGGGTGACTTTCACGTTATACGGCGATGACACTTACGAAAAAAACAGGTTGGGTAGTTGGGCCCTCTACCCCCCCCCCCCTCTCTCTCCGTTCCCCCTCCCCCGTCTCATCGTCCCCAGTGAGAGAGAGAAGGCTGCCTGCCCTCTCTCCTTCCACTGCTCGCTCACCCTCCAGCTCTCTCTCCTCGTCCTCGTCTTCCTCCACGATGGTGTCGACTCGGCGCGCATCCGCACGGTCATCCTCCTCTCGCGCTCCTGCTCGCTGGTTGCGTTCGACCCTCTCGCCACGGCCACCGGTCGACTGGACGCCGAGCGCGAGCGCTGCTCGCACGACTCGTCCCACCTCTTGCTCCAAGGCTTCGGCGGCGGAGGTGGAGTCTCTTCGCGTTCCCGAGGCTGAGCAGGAGTCTCTTTCTCCGTTCGAGGAGGTCACCACCACCATCATCGACAAGGACTGCGGGCCTGTGGAGGAAGGAGCAGACGAGGAGAACGAGAACTGTGCGTCGGACGCTCCAGGCCTTCTTCTTGTGTACTTGGAAAGATGAACCGGAGGATGAGGACCAAAACTACGGCGACGAAGAGTGGAATCACACTCTTTGTGTACGCGATTGCGAAAACCGCAAGAAGGGCAATGCCCACTGCCAGAAAAATACGCCACTTGCCGTGTCTGGTCTTCCATTCAGTGGCCGGACAAGGCGGGGGAGTCACTCACCGACGCCATGGATTTTCGTGGGGTAGAGGGGGTTCGCGGGGGGGGGAGGGGGTATGGGGGGCAGGTAAGGGGGGTCCCTGGGGAATCCTTGGACACCCAGGAGGGGTGGAAAATAGTGGTTAAAAAGCGTGAGTGACCGGGCTACTATAAGAATAGTGCGCGACGATCGAAGAGAGAGGAAGTACCACACCCGTCCGGACGATGAGGTGTAGAATCGGCGGCCGGGGCAGAGCGAGCGGCGCGCCTCCGTCTTGGCCAAGCTCCCGCGCGCCGCTTTCCCGCCGGGGGAGTTTTGTTTTAGGTTATAATAATAGCTTAGCAGCCTTGTACTGATATCAGTACATCAGCTCTCAGGGAGCTGATACTGATGCATCAGTACTGATATCAGTACTGACGGCCCATCCGGGCAGCCAGCATATACTTTACTCCTAGTCGTAGGACCTCATCATCCACCTTCACAAGATTTTTTTATTAACTCTTTCATAGTGAATTTTTTTCATTTACACGGTGAAGAGCGACACCCAAGGCCTTTCCGCGGAGCTTTCACGGAGAGGAGAGAGAGGAGGAAGAAGAGGGGAAGAGGAGGGAAGAGAGGAGGAACGGAAGAGGGGGTGGGGGGGGGAGGCGATGAGTCGGTCGACGGGTCCGCCGTCGGTGAGCGTTGGGGCGCTTCCGGCGGCGGAGGCCGCTTGTGCGGCTGCAGTGCGCTCGATCGTGGTCTCTGGTGGGTATGCCAGCTTCTCTGCTGTCTGTGCGGCCGCAAGCGCCTTGCTCGGCCTCCCTTCCTTTGAGACAATCGGTGTAAGAAGCGAGAGCATCAGTGTCCTCGCACACCTCTAGGATATTGAGGCTGCTGTCGGCTCATACAGGGCGGGCTTCTTAGCGACGCACGCCATGGGGTGTGTAGCAGAGCTGGAAGAGGAAGCGATTGCCCTGCTCCATGCCAGGGGTGTGCCAGCGCTCGTACGACAGCAGAGCAATGGCTGCTTGCTTGCGGCGCCGCAGAGCGAAGAGGAGATCGACATTCAATCGGATGAGGAGGAGGTGGTGGATGGACGCGCTGCAGGCGAGGCCGGTGCGGGAGCGAGCTTGGCTCCCACGCCGAGCGGCGGGCGGTGCTTTGACTCATTTGGGGTGGGGCCTCTGGCACTCCATCCCGCAGTCTATGCGCGTTGGCACCCCGTTGCGCGCGGCTCACGCATCCGGTTTTCAGACGTGGCGCCGCACCTGATAGACTTCATGACGCACCGCGGCGCGAGCTCGAGGGACTGCTCGCAAACAGCCAGGGGAGCTCCGGACCTGGACCTGGCCGAGCTCGGTGTCTGGCTCAAGAGCCGTTTGGGGACTAGCCTGGCTTCGCTGGGGGCGGTGCTCGTTCCGAGTGCCCTTCCGGCAACGGCGCTGGCGATGAGCTTTGCAGTGCACCCGTCGGCTGAAGCGGAGGAGCGTCACCGACCCCACTGACCCATCGCGAGCTCGGCTCCCAGCACCTTCCTGGTAGCAGACACGAGCCAAACCACGAGATAAATGTGCCTTTGTGCGTCGAGAGTACTGATCATCTTGCTTACTTTCCCTCTTCCGGCACGTTACCTGTTCAGGCGCGCGCAGTTCGCCGCGCTCTCGACTCTGTGTACGAGGAGCATCGGCAGCAGAAGATGCATGAGCGGCGGATGCGAGCTGACAGATGGTGCAGTTTGGATGTGGGGTCAAGGGCGGTGCCAGCAGCTGATCGGACGCGCGAGGGCGTTTTGGGGTGGGAAGGCCCGAGCAAAGCTCAGGCGGCTGATGGCACAGGTGAGGAGACGACCGCAACGGCTGGGACCGCTGCGGCTGAGAGGCGTCTCGACGCCTGCCCCATCGAGTTGCTCCCACCCTCCAACCCGAGGGTCGCTGCGTGGCTTTCCAGTCTACGCATCGCCATCGGCGCCAACGCACCAACATGGAGCGCTGCACTCGCGGCCATCCGCGGCCTAAGGCGGGCGAGGCCGTCAGAGGAGCGGGCGGGGAAGAAATCCCGCCGTCGCGAGGGGCGGATGCACGCTGAGGACCGGATCTCCAATGTGGACGACACTGTCGGAGATGTGATCACTGACGAGACGCTACTGCTCATCGCAACCGAGTACGCGATGCTTCAGCTCGGGAGAAGCAGATGGCGAGCAAAGCGGTGGGCGACGTCGCAAGCTGAGAAAGCGACAGATCGTGGTGCAATCGCCGAGTCGACGAGTTCTGAGTCAGGCTCCGAAAGTGATAGCGGCGAGAAGAGCGAGCTTACATCGAACGAGCGCACTAGCGATGAGGTGGATGCTGAAAGTGGGGAAGGCGCCGACGTCAAGGGAACGGAAACCGCTACAGATTCGGTTGATACGGGACGACTCACACCGTTGGCCATTGCAGCCATTGTGCAGAGTGCGGTAGAAGGACAGTGCGCACCTACCATTGGAACCGGCGAGATCTGCGCGGGCGCCGCCGTAGTAACGCAAAGTAGCGGCAACACAAGGTCCAATACGGATCCGACATCGGCCGTTGAGAGCAGGCGTGACCAGAGGTGCTGTCGCGGGCAACGGCGACGGTGATAGCTCAGGCGTTGCCGGCGACCAGGCGTCGATAGTGGCGATGAGGGTGCAGGTGGCGACAACAGCGGCGACGAGGACCATTGCGGCGGTGGTCGTCGTGCTCGACGGGCAACAATATGACCATGGGTGGCGTCTCAAGTATTTGAGCGGGTGGGCGCGCCGGAGTCGGTGGCGGCCAAGGTGGCGGCGGTGGCGGCGGCGGCAACAACTGCGGAGTGTTCGACGACGGCAGAGGCGGCCCTAGCGGTGAAGAGGATGGAGGCACAGTGATCGAGGGGGGGACAGGGTTGCTAGAAATTTTGTTTGTGAATATGACAGCAATGGCATCAACCCGTGTGCAGGTGAGAAGAGCCCCATGAGCGAACGGATGATGGCAAGCGGCGCGCCGGCAGCTAGCGCGGAATGCGGTTCTTGCGGGGAGCTGGCAGCCCCCTCCGAACCACGCCTCGTCCCCCCCCCCCGCCCGCCGTCCCCCGTCTCCGCCGCCACTCTGCTCTCGCCCCTCTCCCCCAAAGCTCCCCCCCCCCTCCCGCTACGAGAACAAGTAGAAACGAGGTCGTGTCAGAGCAAGGCTGCTCTCACTCTTGGAGATTGCCTGCGAGGGCGCGCCGGCTGCTAGCGCGGAATGCGGTTCTTGCGGGGAGCTCATGGAGCTTTCCTCGGGGATGACTACGGGCATGGTGATCGACGCACGACGCACGACGCACGGAGGGCGCGGAAGTGCGGAAGGAGGCTTGAGGGAGGTGGTGGCAGGCGACTGGGGGTGGCTCAGGCGCGTGCTTGGCTTGTATTGACTCGTTGACTCAGGGTATAGACTCGGGAACTCGGGGGGACTCGCTTGGGAACACGGAGGGACTCGACGAAGTTGCTACAAAAAACACTCACTAGAAACCCAAAAACCAAAGTCCTTGGTCCTTGGGCTCAGAAAAATAACGTAAACACTCCGGAATCATACGATAAACAAACCCCTCCCGCGCGGCGAAGGCTGAGGTGGAGTGAAGGAAAGCGGGCGAGGCTGCGGAGATACTGTGCAGGGTCGCGCGCGCGGCGAGATTAATAAGAAGTTTTTTTTTACTCCGGAGGAGTAGAACCACTCCTACAAAACAACTCGGGCTAGACAAGTAACTTGTAGAGGAGAAGAGAGGGGAGGGGGAGAGGGAGAGGTTGAGAGAGAGAGGGCGAGAAAGTTGGCAGCAAGCCCTCGCCGCTCTCCCCCCCTCCCCCCCCCCTCTCGCGGCCCGAGGGCTCACGGGCACGGCGCGCGGCGATGGCTCCGCTCAAGGGCAGGCCACGGCAAGGCCCAGGGCCAGACCCTCGTCTCGCGCTACAGACTCGGAGAGGAGATTGGGAGGGGAGAGCGTCTACAAGGTGAGAGAGCCACGGGACGGGGAGGGGGAGGGGGAGGGGGAGGGGGAGGGGGAGGGGGAGGGGGAGGGGGAGGGGGAGGGGGAGGGGGAGGGGAGGGGGAGGGGGAGGGGGAGGGGGAGGGGGAGGGGGAGGGGGAGGGGGAGGGGGAGGGGGAGGGGGAGGGGAGGGGGAGGGGGAGTGTGAGGAGGAGGGGGAAGAGGGAGAAGGCAACGCCATGCGCTCTTCTCGACTGGGCCCCACTTTCTCTCCCGATCTTTCCCTCTCTTTCCCTCCTGCACGCGCATGCGCATGCACACCGCCACGAATCTCCCGACCTCTTTGGAAGGAGGATGGGGAGCGAGGGAGGGAGGGGCGGAGGGCCTGTTCGAGCGATCACTTGATCATTCGATGAATCACTCGCCCCCTGGTGGTCTGTTGCTGCTGATCCTGCGCATGGCCCCCATCCTTGCGTGCCAACCCACCTCTGCAGGCCCTCAACATCCAGACGGGAGGCATGGTGGCAATCAAGCAGGTGACGCTGCGCGGCGTCTCCACGGAGCAGCTCAATCTGCTTCAGCGGGAGATCAACCTGCTGAAGCTGCTCACCAATCCTTACATCGTGGAGTACATTGAGTCGTTCAGTACTAAGGACACGTACATCGTGATATGGCTCGTCGCAGATTGTCAAGAAGTTTCGCCGGCTGAATGAGTTACTCGTCGGCCTCTACACGCTGCAGGCACGCGCTTCCTCCCGCCCTTCCCTTCCACGTCTCCCAAGCATTGCTCAAACAAAACGGAGTCTAAATGCCAACATATGAAGAGCTCAATTGGGTCGGCGCGACTGGACCTGCGCCTGTGTTCACGCAGTAAAGCCTTGCTATGGCGAATCGCCCATGTTGGCGAGCAGCCATGTAGCAACTCCATCCCTGTGGATGCCGACCTAGCTTGCTTGCAGGCTTCTGTACACATCTGACACGTCGCATCTGCGTGGTGCTGCTATGACAAGGGTGGACAGTGCTGATACCTGCACTTTGCACGGGCATCGTGCATTGCGGGAACAGCTCGGGAGAGGCGGCGGCAGGAGCAGCACATCACCATAAGGCCTGGCTTGTCCCTCTCGTGGCACAATGATTTGCTCTCCAATCTGCTGTGGTGTCAGCATTCGACCTCGGCGTGCCATCACACGTTTGATCCGCTTCTGTTGATCAGGTACTCGAGGGACTGCACTTCCTCCACGAGGAGGGTGTGATCCATTGTGACATCAATGGAGCCATCATCCTTATTTCGACAGGAGGCACAGTGAAAGTTGCCGACTTCGGCGTCGCCACCAAGCTGGAGGCGACCGGTCTCGATACGCAGGTGTGTATTGTCCAAACACGGATATGCATCACCCTGAGCGTACCCGGATCCAGTAGTTGCAGCGCCCAAGAGCCGATGGCCGGGCTTTCTCGAACACAATTGAACATCCAAATGGCGGCCCTGCCATAGGATGTTGTCTTGTTGCCACACCCCTTCTTCCGTCACGCACGGAGGTGAGCTGAGAACCGAGTGGTACACTGAGAGCCTGGCCACTCGCCATGCGGTAGGCCAATTCAGTGGTTGGCACTCCCCATTGGATGGCGCCAGAGATTATTCAGATGTCGGGCTTCACAACAGCCTCCGACATCTGGTCCGTCGGCTGTACCGTGGTCGAGCTCATTTCCGGGGCTCCGCCGAACTATGAGATGGCTCCGATGTCGGCACTCTTCCGGATCGTTCACGACCCGGTGAGCGTAGGCTTCGCTAGTGCATGGCCGAATGGAGTGTGCCAAGTGAAGCAGTTCATGTCAAGCACAACTGGCCCGGTGTTGCACGAGGTCCCAACCAGATGTTCGTCTGAAGGCCCCGAGAAGGGGCCGTGTTTGCCCACTCCTTCCTCTCAACAGGCTCACGTCCACCCCCCTCCCCCTCCCTGGCCTTCTGCAGCACCCACCTCTCCCACCCGGCATCTCACAACCTCTGACGGAGTTTCTACTTCTCTGCTTCAAGAAGGATACTGCACAGCGCCCCAACGCCATGCGGCTGAAGACCCACCAACGGCTCACTCGCCGGCACGACGCTACGGTTGTTGCAACTGATGAGATGGATGCTGGGCCCCACTCTGTTGCCTCATTGATGGAGCGGTCGCTCGAACCCCCCTGGCCAAATGTCATACTCACATCCGTTGGCGGCGGTGGAGCGACGCCCGCAGCAGCGCCCCGAGCACATTCTACCAAAGGAGGAGACGATTCGCGCGGTCGAGGAGATCCTAGCGAATGGCCTTTCCCTCCGACCAACACCGCGAGACACGCCGAGGTGAGCGCCGCAAGATACATCTATGTGTGCCCTCACTCTGAGGGATGCACAAGGTCACACAGCGCAGCTTTGTGGGCCGCGATGCCGAGCGCCGGCCCCGTCGTGAGGCTGCCTCTCTCCTCGCGCGTTTATGGCATCCTCGCCTAATGCGTACACACCCTTGAACACGCTTCTCAGGGGCGATGCTGCTAAGGGCTGCACGGCCATCTACGAAGCCATCTCCAGTGTCTCGTCCTCCAACGTGCCGAACTCGGCCATCGATGCCGATCGAGCCCAGACGATCTGCTCTCCGACCAATCCTACGGGCGCGCATGCCTCGCTTCGCGCCACTGGTGGTGTTTGCCCTCCGAACCCAAGCCATCGGTGCACGCATTTGCATGGGTCTTCTTCCTCGGCTTTCTCTCTGGGACTGAATTCACACGCCCTTACGTCGCATTCTGTTTCAACGATCAGCGGCTGCAAGGACGCCTCTTCCAGCTCTCACTCCTTCTCGCACGGCGGGCCCCATCATGGCTCCCCACCTGAGCGTGGTGAACGCTATCCTCGGGCCATCATTGGGTCGTGGCGATCGAATCCGTATGCGGGCTCGACTCCGCAACCTGAGCCGGGCCGTTCTATGAATCTGATTGGCGATGCATACCTCGAGGAGATGGTGGCGGCGGCGGCAGCGGCACAGCAACGGCTTGACCACGGCCGCTCGAATGTGGAGGCCCCACCTCCCTGGGGGCGATGTTCTAGCCGTGGTGGCAGCTTCTCAGAGAGGCCCCAGGAGCAAAAATCGCGCTTCTGGGGCGATCTGCTTAGTCCTCAAGTCAAGGGCAGTTCCGCCTCCCTGTCGTCATCCGCTTCCGAGCGCGGTGCACGCGCGCACAACACCTGTCGGTGCACGCACCGCCGCATTCGCGCCTTGTGCAGTTTAAAGTTAGTATTGGTCGGGTGGCTTGCGCCAAAAACTCTTTCCTGGCCAGAGGTCGTGCGTGCACACCACCAAGCGTTCGTCGTGTTGGCATCCTCTCCTCGCGTGACGGAGGGGGGGAGAGGGGGGGAGAATCGCACCATTTCCTGGCGACGATTTTCGTGGCGGCAGGTGGCCCCCCCTGAAGGTTTTTTATTGGGCCTCGCGCCACGGTCAAAAAAGCAGCCCAACCCTTACTAATAGTTAAAAAAACCCTGTTAGACCGGCCTACATCGAGCTCTCCTCGACGGTGCTTCAGGGACGGCGCCACAGGGCGGTGGAAGGACTTGAGGTTGAAGGATTGTTTAGATATCCTTGTGGTGGGCATGCTCAAAACTTTTGGAAAGTTCACCAAAAGGAAACTGAGCTTGCGATGACGGTGAGATTCAATCCACGCTCTCTCAGCGGTGTACAAGCGGATCGGACGTGCGTACCACTGTGCCGCAGGCAGACGAGTATAATAACTATGGCAGAAGTGGCATTTGGATGACAAAGTTTGTTGAGTCCCATCACCGTGTACCAGAGAATGTTTTGGGATGGCTTTGAGGTCTGATTCTTCTGAGAATTCGACGCGGCTGCCGCGCGTCGGATGTGACAGTCAGTGATGGTGCATCAGTACTGATATCAGCTTTTTACATTAGTATCAGCTCACCTCGAGCTGATAAATGATGTCAGTTGTCAGTTGTCAGCAGCTTGGAGCGGGGAGAAAACAAAACATGCAGTCCCCTTTACTTTCTACATCCAAAAAAAAGTGGAAAAAAATTGATTGTTATTGGAGCAGTGGGATGGGAGTTGAACCGACACTCTGCACTGCGCATCGACACCTCACTGTCACCTGAGCCGTTTGACGCCCATACGTTCCCTCATATAGGACGTTTTGTCGTATTCACATCTGCAGCAAATATACGTGCCACGGATATCAGCTGATATTCTGCTCGCTCAGGGCCTTTGTGGTGATATCAGCTGATGAGGTCCATCAGCTTATATCAGCTATGATGTCAGTGTCAGCCTCGAAGTTGGTGTCAGCTGATGAACTGATTCACCATCACCGGTGACAGTGCTTCTTGGCCTTGCTGCGAAGCATGAGGCCCGATGTCCGCTCCCTTGAGCGGAGTCAGTGGTTGGAACAACTCAATTGTCTTGAAGAGTTGTTCGGTTTCTGTCTTTGGTCCAACCTTGTGTTGGGTGTAGACATCTTGGGAGCGTGCGCTCAGAAGTCGCGTGCGAGAGAGGTGTGAATCCCTCTCGGCGGGGGTACCATGTTTGGCCCCAACCCATGGGGGCCCAGTGATTGATAGCAATATCGTGTAGACCAAGGGGAACATCATTGAGCTAGCACGCTCACACAACGTCGACGGTGACAACGGTACGTTCCCCTCCCTTCACTTGGAGTAGATCTGACACAGAGAAACTATTGTTATAGTTTCAGCGATGGAGCGCGCGCCGCCCGCTCCCACCTCCCAGCCCCCCGCCGCCACGACGCCCCAACGGGGCCGCCCCAAGCCGCCGGAGCCGAAGCGCTCGCAGGCCTCTACCCCACCAGACACCGACGTCGACATGGCCCCACCGCCCTCGCCTCCTCGCCAACCCCAGAAGCAGGGGACAGGCAGAGCCCTGTTCCCTGCAGAGCAGCAGAGCCATCTCTGGCATGCTAGTCGCATGGATGTCAAAAATCAAGAACCGCTACGAGTGGATCATGAAGGTGGACACGGATGAGTTCGTGGCGTACGCACCGGACGGCAAGCTGGATGTGGCTTCCACGAGCTTTCACCTGCCACCAAGTACCGAAGCAGTAAATCTTGCGGTCGAGTGGGTGATTTTGGCCGATCCCATCAAGTCTGGATCGCCCACACAGAGCGAGCGAGGTACTGTCGTCAACGCGACATGGTTCAAACAGATTTACTCTGGGCCGCGGTTCCTCCCCAAGAAATTCAACCTTGGCAGCCACTGCCGTGGTGCCGTGCCGCCTGCGTCGGGGCTCGCAATCGTGCACTACCACGCTCGATCCTACGACGAGATGATCCGAATAGCGACCCAGACACTGATAAGCCACCATTACATTAGCGCCAAGGATAATACATCCGAAATGATTGGGAAGCTTACGCGTTTAGACAAACGCCCGCATTGTCGCATCCCTTCCTGCTTCAAGGTTTATGCCGTCTTGGATGATTTGAAGGCCCGCCCCCGAGGGGTGCACTGATGGTAGGAGTTGCCTCCATGGGGGTGGCAGCAGGGCTGCCACCCACCATGGGGAGTCCTTGTTGCAGTGGCATGGCTGCAGAGGCAGGCGGCAGGGCCAGAGGCTGGTTCTGTTGTTCTGCTGTAGGGAACAGGACTCTGCCTGCTCCCTGCTTGTGTGGCTGTTGGGGAGGCGAGGGCGGGCAAATCATGTCAACGTCAGTGTCGGTCAGGGGGGCGGCCTGCGAGTGCTTCGGCTCCGGCGGCTTGGGGCGGCCCCGGTGGGGCGTCGTGGCGGCGGGGGGCTGGGAGGTGGGAGCGGGCGGCGCGCGCTCCATCGCTGAAACTATAACAATAGTTTTTGGGGGATGTGTGTGACAAAAAAGGAAACCTCGAGTTGCACCTTCTTGAATGGCGTCGCAAATGTGCATATTTCTTATAAGATTCTGCCTACTATACTCATTTCCAGTAGAATACCTTAAAGATCGCGTGATAAAATCTCAATCTTGACTTAGTGAATTTTCACCCTTAGAAGTTAAAAGGCGTGCTTGACCACCCTATCCTCTGCCTTACGCTTTTGCGTACAAACTGACTCCTCCACAAAGCCCACCTCAGACACCCCATACATTTCCTGAATCTGGGACTCAACAGCACACGGGGGAAGCTCGCTTCGGTGGCCTTTCTCCGTCCGGACCAGCGCCCTCACGCACCCAGTGCGTGTGCACCACCGCTTCTGCCTGCCACCCTTCTTGCCGACAAAAGTTTGTGCTGTATGAGAGTGGCGCTCCCAGGCCTCCCCAGTCTGCCCGTCGGCCTCCAGCAGCCTCCCGCGCAGCCAGTCGACCGTGCACATCGTCGTCGCCCCTTCATCTCCCGCCGCCTTTGCTGCCTCGGCGGCCTCGTCGTCGTGCCGGTCGTGCAAAGGACACAGCGGCGCCGTGCTGGTGGCCTACTTCCCGCGCTGCACGCCGATCACATGCAGCGCGGGCGGGGAAGCCCCGGGTGCCGCTTCAGCCGCGCTACCACACCCATCTACTCCCTGGGCCTAGTTGCTCCATCAGCCTAATATTAGGTCCTGCTATCATGATATAAGGTCCACCACCCCTGATACCTGATATTAGGTCATCCATTTATATTTATATGTATAACTTTCAAAGGAAAAAGAATAGTTCGCACTATCAGGTTAGAGTCGGGAGATCGCCTAGTCACGACGACGACATTACATATACAGGCGGCGCCCAGGACAAGGAGAAGGAGGTAGGTAGGGTGAGGAAAGCGGAAAGCTCCCGGGCCCCCCTTTCATAATCACCACCCTAGAAAAAACTAGCAGCCCAGACGCCCAGACACGCAGTGCAGGAAGGAGGTCTCTGTACTAAAACTAAATAACACCATTAGCCATTCGATCTCATTACTATTATTACACTACCATATTATAACATTAGTAACCTGATATGAGGACCTGATATTAGGTCCTGATATGAGGTGTAAGGTCGCCGAGACCTGACGACCTGACACCTGACGGAGCAACTAGGTCCCTGGGCCTCCACCCCCCATGGATCACCGAATTCCCATGACCCATACATGGAGCGAAGGCCTGCAGAGGCGGGCGGGTGGACAGCCAGCGCGGCCGCCACCCGCCATCGCCAGGCTTATAACCTTTAGAACCACCTTAAATACACACTTTCCCCCACGGGGGGAGTTTCGTCTCCCCTAATGGCGACCGCCTTCCCTTCCCCCCCCCGCGGATCTCGCAGCTCGTCGGTGGTGGAGGTGGCAATCTCCCCCGCGCGGATGCGCTCTTCCCCCTTTCCCTTTTCCCCCCGCGCTGTCAACTTGGCTCTCTGGCTGCTCGCTGCCCCCTCGCGAGCGGCTGGCGGCGGCGGCTGCCAGCTTGCCCCTCCTCTCTCTCTCGTCGCTGTGGCCCGCAGGTAAGAGGCCGCCCTGTGCGACCGGGACGGCGCTCGAGCCGCCGCGCCTGTCCGCCCTGCGCGCGCGCTGAGCGCCCCGCCCTCGGCAGCCGTTCCCCTCCTTCGGCGCCTACCCCACTCGTCGACAGTCGCGGCTTCATATCCTCTCTCATTTCCCTCCATCCTTCTCCCTCGCCGCGCGCGTGCGTTGGGCGGCTTCCCTTCCCTTCCTACCCCCTTTGCTTACCATTTCATCCTCCTTCTCCCTCGCCGCGCGCGTGCATTAGGCGCATGGCAACTCATCGCAGAGGCGCGCGCACAGCATCATGATTGTGGCGGTCGAGGCGGTGAGGTCGTCGAGTCGGCGGAGCGCCGCCCAGAGCGCGCCTACGAGCCGCGGCAGCAGCACTAGCACGCACTCGCACAGGGGGCCCGCCACGCCGAGCAGTGCGGCGGCGGCCGCCGCACGCACGTCGATGTGAGCCTGCGAGACAATATGTTGCGCGTTGTCCAATTATCCATTTTTCCTTTTTGTGTCGCCACGACAATGACGGTCTATCCATTGCCGCCGGACTGGCTGGGATGTGCAGCATAAGCTCTTCTTGGTCATGAACCCCTAGTCCAGTAGAGGTAGAGGGAGCGGCAATAGAAGTGATTTCAAGCAGAGGGCCCCAAGATACTCAAAATCGAAATATGAATAGGGCGGTCAAACAGGGTTTTTTTACTATTAGTAAGGGTTGGGCTGCATTTTTTGACCGTGGCGCGAGGCCCAATAAAAAACCTTCAGGGGGGGCCACCTGCCGCCACGAAAGTCTTCGCCAGGAAATGGTGCGATTCTCCCCCCCTCCCCCCCCCTCCGTCACGCGCGCTCACGCTCTACCCGTAAAGAATTGGCGGTCGCACCCGCGGGGGGATCGGTTCCTTTATATCTTAGCTACATTCGGCATTTGATTCCCGCCCGATGCAGCGCCGTGTCGGGCTGCCGACAGTCCGACCACCCCCTGACCCTCTGGCATCATGGCCTGCGCAGCCCACCCAGCTCCTCACTGCGCGCGCACGCGGCTACCCTGGCTGCCGCAGACCCCGCCCTGACCATCCCGACCCGCCCCTCGCAGGATTTGCCCTCACTCGAACTCGGCATCGAGAACCAGGACCAGCTCACCGACGCGGCCGTCCACGCGTGGCTGACGAGCCTCCGCGTTGAGGCTGCCCTCGCGGCCCTCCTCTCTCTGACAGTGCCAGATTCGGCGCTGATCGATGAGGCAAGGCCCGTGGGTCCCATCAACTTCGAACCAAAAGGCAGGCCCGCCTCCCCCCTCCCCCTCCCCCAACGCCAGACCCAAAGTAGCGCACATGGGTCGACCCCCCGAAACCGAACGAAAAGGAACGAGGGGGGGAGCGGAAAGGGGAGTGAGGGTGGGGCGAGGGCGATGTCGGGGACAGACCCCAGCGCGAGGGATAGTGGCTAGCATAGTAGTAGGCATCTTCAAGAATATTTTTTTTCCAGCGATGGAGCGCGCGCCGACCGCTCCCACTTCCCAGCCCCCCGCCGCCACGACGCCCCAACGGGGCCGCCCCAAGCCGCCGGAGCCCAAGCGCTCGCAGGCCTCAGCATCACCCGACACCGACGTCGATATGGCCCTCCCGCCCTCACCGCCTCAGCAGCACCACAAGCAGGGAATAGGCAGGGCATTGTCCCCTGCAGACCAACAGGGCCAGAGTCTAGCTCAGCCGCCTGCCTCTCTCGGCATGCCACCACAACAAGGACTCCCCATGGTGGGTGGCAGCTCTGCTGCCACCCCCATGGTTCGGACGCAAAACTCTTACCAGGCCCTAGTATTAAGGCTGTGAATATGTTTACTTGTTACCATGTTAATAAGCTACCAAGTTGGCTTCCCAACTAACACCCGCAATGCTGTTAGCACAAATCAACTAATACTATCTAACAAGATAGCCGAAGTCGTCTACCAATGTTAACACCCTATTAGTCCCCTTCGCCTTCGCGGCCCCCCTGTCGCAGTGCGGAACGAACGCACGAACGAACGCGGACACAGACACAAGAGCACGCGCGGGGGAGCACATAGGACACAAGATGAGAGATTCAAAATTCAAAGCGCGTTGGCTGCTGCCAAGAGGCTATGCTCCAATGTGGAGTCTGACTGAGCAGCCTTGAGGTCATCGTGCATCTTTCCTGCACGACTGAACATGCGCTCGACGCCCGCCGAGGACGCCGGACAACCGAGGTACTGCCGCGCCATCTTGGCCAGCGTCGGCAGACCGGCAGGCGTTCCCGAGGCCGGATCCGCAAGGTTGCTGTGATCGCGGGCCTTCCACCACGCGAGCACGTCCAAGTCCATATTCTTTTCGGCGTGGAGCATGAAGTAGCGCTCAAGTTCGTCCGTGGTTGCAACGTCGCCATCATCCGGCTCGTCCAAAGGTTCGTCGGGGACGAGTGGCGTCGAGAAGAACGAGCTCGCTGCCTGCCTCCCAGCCGCTGGCGTAAGCTTCTTGCTGGGCTTTTCACGAGGGGCTGAACCGGTGCCGGCAGCAGGTGCAGCGCTGTTAGTCTTCCACTCGTTGCCCCACACGCGCCGCAGTAGGGAAATGGCATGCTCACGCTCGAAGTCCAAGTTCGTGCCCGGAGCAAGCCCAGGGAAGTTGTAGCCCTTGAAGCGCGGGTCAAGGAGCGTGCACATGTCCAATGTTTCCCGCTGGGCGATGGGGAGTTCGTCGATCCAGCGCCGCTTGAAATCTTCGTGAAGGAGTTGGCGAGCGTGGCGCACTTGGTGATCAATTTGTCCCACGCGGAGCCACTGCTGGCCGGTCTCCTTGTGAGGCAGACGCAGAGGCCCGTCTGCTGTGCCATCGATGAGGCGGTAGAGGTAAGGCAAAACAATCGAGATAGTGACGTAATTCGTGCCCTCGAGGTGCTTTGTCGCTTGTGCACACGGCGCGAGCACGGCCATGCTCTGCTCCAAGATCGTCCAATCCGCGTGCGTGAGGCGATTGTCCTTGTAAGCGTCATTTTTCGCCGCCTCGGAACCGAACTTGACGTCGTACATCTGCACAGCCTCGCGTTGCTCGAGGAACCATTCGGCCATCATGTATGACGAGAACCATCGCGTCGCTACATCTTGGACGGGTTTCTTGATGGGGAGGCCAAGTTGCTTCTGAATCACCCCCAAGTCTTGGATGCCCGCGGTCGAGCGATGAAAATAGGCGACGATACCCTTGGCGCGCGCGAACGTCTGCTTAACTCCATTGGCCCCGGTGAAGCACTTGACGGAGAGCTCTATGGTGTGGTCGGCGCAGAATCCGCCGTCGAATCCCGTCCAACCCTTGACCATGTTCGAGGCGTTGTCTGACACCTTTCCGTGGAGAGCCTCGTACACAGTGCCCCCTTCACGCCACTTGATGCCCTGGCGCTGCAAAGCCTCAACGGTCACATCGTCGATGGCCTTGCCCGTGTGCCGAGTCGTACCGAACGGTGTGGCGGCCACCAGCCACTCGTCGAGCACCCAGTTGGAGTTGATGCCGTACATGCAAATGCCCATGAGGGAGCAGCCCTTGTGCGACCAGATGTCTCCGGCCATAGATGGTTTGACGCCGTCCATCACCATGTTGCTAAACCAAACTTGGACGCGCACTTGACCACTTGCCGAGAGCTTGAGGATGTTGTCAGCCACGTTGCGACGGTTTGGTGGCTTCCATGCGTCGCGCGTCAAGATGGAGATCATGTTGCGGAACGGCTCGTCCGTCTCGGGCAACGACACTGGCCTCGCCGACTTGACGAGCCAGCGAGCGCACGCCAAATCGCACTCAGCCTTGCGGGCGTCAGAGAACGCAGCCGCCTTAAGGGTGCGTTGGAACGAGTCGCCAATGCTCACGCCGGGGTCGGACACCTCGACGTTGAGGCAGCCCTTCAGCTCCTGGTAGGCGTTCTTGTGCTTGCCGGCGTGATGATTCCACAAGCTCGTCGGACCTGTCGATGCGTTGAGGACCGTGCCGCAGATCTTGGCCTTCTCACCTTGGCCTACCAGCTCTTGGCAAACGTAGTGCTTCGGCTTGGCGTTCGTGGACACGTCGGGCTTGTACCTCATCCATATGGCTGCCTTCTTCTTCCCTTCGAGTCCGGTGGCGGACTTGGAAATGGTTCCCTTCAACAGACTCTTTGAATCCGCACCGCCCGCATTGGCGGGGTGCAGCAGAGAGGCCCAGGTTGTTCGTGCCGAGCTGTCGGCCTCCTCATTGTCCAACGCCTTGTTCGTGTCCGCCTGCTTCTTCTTCCTCGCCCGCAGGTTCTCCGCGAAGTCCAGCATCTCCTTCCGCTGCTTGGCCTCGAACGCTGCCACGTCTTGCTCGATGCCGGCCAGGTTGGACAAGGGCTCCCAGGTGTCGTGCTTTTCGTCCGCGTAGCCCTTCCATGCGATCAGGTACACGGGGTGGCCGTTCTCCAGTTTGCGCGCCTTGATGCGGTCCACCTCGAACAACTCCTCGTCGGCGCTGCTCCCCTGACTCTTGCGCTTCCCCATGTTGCTACTGCTTGTCGGGTTGCCGACGAAAAACCGAAAAATCAATGCTGGACTTGTGTCAGTAGTCTAGCGATACAAAAGTAGAAATTGATAAAAGCTGTTATTTTGTATATGACTTCTATTTCTATATTGTCTTCTACTATACTAACGCCGCAGCTCATGCCGCGGCTCTTCTTTCGTTTTCTCCTCAGTAGTACCAACCAAGCAACAAGCAAGGGTACCTCAAGGGTCAAGCAAGCAAGGGCAAGGGCCCCTTAGCCCTTATTATAATACATACATATACCTGTACTGTTAACATGTTAACAAGCAAATACCGTTAATACCCCTCCTCAAAAGCACTAATACTATCTAATATGTTGGCGGCATGCTGCTAATACTATCTAATATGTTGGCTCTCGAGCACTAATAGGTTCAAACATGTTGGCTCCGATTGCAACCTATTCACAACCTTACCTAGTATCATATGACGGTATGACAGAGCAACCGGGGCTACGAGGCGCGTCGAATCTCCCCGGACGGCACCGGGCTGCGAGGTTGCTACCAGGCGCAACAGCGTTGCAAAGTCGGGCAACTCGAGCAAGGACAAGGAAGCCCCCATTGCTGCAATGGGGAAAATCTCTTCCCCCTGGGGAACGATTGCCAGCGCCTCCTCACTGTTTCACCTTGGGAGACGGGCTCGCAGAGGGCGCAGGCGAAAACTCAAAGATTCCCCCCCCGCGCGGAGGACACGCCGACCGGACCTCCGGAGGGGGAACAGGAATTCCCCCGGGCAGGGGCGCTTCGTTCTTCGTTGCCAATTGCCAATGAGGCACGGTCCCTCTGCACTAGGGTTATACTACCACAACAAGAAAACACTGACGCGAGAGGGCGGCGGCCTGCCGTAGCTTGCGGGCGGGGAGCGTCCGGCGGCGGGACGGAGATGGCGAGCCGCGCGCAGGGCTGCGCTGGTGACGGCGCGCGGCGCACGGGCGGGGCGAACGACGAGTGAAGTGGCAGACGGAGAGGGATGTGGGCTGCAGTGGCGGTAGTGAGGGTAGGGGCAGTGGTAGCAGTGCGGATGGCGGCGAGAGCGGCGGAGGCAAGGTTGGTTGCAGAATTGGTGACGTGGGCGATAGAGGCGACGATGGTATCGAGGGCGCTGGCGTCGAGGGCGTTGACATTTAGATAGAGGGCGGCGAGGCAGAGGTGGCCAAGGCGGTGTCATAGCCGGCGGCAATAGGGAAGGTGGCGTCGGTGACGGCGGTGTGAACGGCGGCGACGAGGGCGGTGGAGGGGAAGGGGGCGGTGGCAAGGGCGATCGAGAATGAGGAGGCAGAGGTGAGAGCGGCGGAGCTCAGGTCGGAGCTGAGGGCGGGGGCGGCGATGTTGGCGGGGACAAGGGCGGGGGCGGCGAGGGCCGTGGCGATGAAGGCGGCGGCGGTGAGGGGGGCGGGGTGAAGAGTGGAGCCGAGCAAGGAGGTGATGATGGGTCCGGTGATGATGGTGGTTGCCGCAAGGGCGGCGACGACGACGGTGGCGGTGGCGACAGCAGTTGCAGTGGCGGTGCGGGCGGCAGTGAGGGCGTATGCGGCGGTAGGGGCGGCAAAGCCGGCTTTGGTGGCGGTGGCGGAAATGAGGGCAGCGGGAGCGAAGGCATAGGCGAGGGTAGCGGAGCCGAGGGTGAAGCCGAGGGCAGAGGCAACGATGGAAGCAGGGATAGGGGCCATGGCGGCGAGGGCAACGGCAGTGATGACGGCGGCAGTGATGGTAGCGGCGATAGTAACGGCAGTGGCTGCGGCTGGGGGCGCCGGAGTCGATGGCGGCCAAGCTGGCGGCGGCGGCAACAAATGTGGAGTGTTCGACGACGGCGACGGCGGCCTTGAAGGTGAAGAGTAGGGAGGCAGCAGTGATCGCGGTGGCGGAGAGGGCATTGGCAGCGACAGTTTTGTCAGCGACGGGGGGTAGGCAGAGTGTGCGCCAGCGAGAGATGGGATGGAAGATGTGTTGACAGGGGTGGTTGCAAGGGTGATGGTTGTGGCAGTGGTGGTGACGATGGCGACGGCGGCGACGGCGGCAGTGGTGATTGCGGCGGCAATGGCAGCGGAGGCGGGTCGTGCTCCGGCGGTGGTAGCCGTGGGACCTTGCAAAATGCTGATGGTCAATCACTGTTTCGCAGTGGAGTCTCAGCGTTCATGTTGATGATGTGTGCAGGCCGATCAAATCCACCACTCGGCTCCCCCCCGCCGCCCACACACTTGCTTTCCACCCCCGACCCTGACCCTTCCTGCTGAATATCACCCAACAACCCAGCACTTGCACCTTGTCAATCTCAACGTCAAAGAGCTGGTTGAGCCCTGCGATGTAGATGTTGATGAGCAGCGAGGGCAAGGTAGCATACGATACAAGCGGCATCAGCACAGAAAGGAGCGTGGCAGCCGGGACGCTGGAAGGCGCGGCGAAGAGTGAGAGAGCAGGAATGCACATGGCCGAGCCTATTAGAGTGTGTGGGCGCGAGAAGCGCCAGAGAAGCTCAAGGGGACGGAGCGGGCCGCCGTTGGCTTTGGTTGCGGTCACGGACAAAGCCCCATGTGGCTGCTCGAGCTTGTCGACGATGCGCTCGGCGCATGCTTGCGGCGAGAGGAGACGGTTGGACGGGAGCGCGCGGGGCGACAGCCGCGACGAGGGGGCGGCCCGCGCCAGTGTGGGGATGAATAGACAATGTGGGGGATTTTGTGGGGTTGGCCCTCCGATGGCCCCAGCCGGCATCCGCCCCCCAGCAGAGGCCAGATTCGCCCCTCCGATGGGTCCAGCGAGCATCCGCCCGCCGGAGATGTGCCCAGCCGGCATCCGCCCGCCGGTGGAGTCCAGATCCGGCAAAAAAAATTTTTCGGCCAGGGCCGTTCGGCGTCGGGGTTCGAACCGCAGACTTTTCGGGGTCGGTCCGTCCCGTGGCAGGCCCCTGTCGGGGCAGGCCACGAGGCCCATGTGGATCATCCTGCTAATCCTTCCGGCAGGCCCTATAGCTTCGCCTTTTTGGCGAGGCCGCCCGCGTGCCGGCCGCTGTCTCCGTGGCTTTCTCGTGTAGCCCTATCCAATGTAGGGATCTTTGGAGGCTTTTGTAGTCCCGGGCTATCAGTGCCGTATCGTCCGCGAATTGACTTATATTTAGGCTGTAGCCGTTTAAGTCCACGCCGTTGATGTCCTCATCTCCGTTGATGGCGCGAGTAAGCGCCTCCGTAGCGAGGAGGAAGGTGAGTGGGGAGAGCGGGCATCCTTGCGGCATGCCACTTCCCACGGTGAAGGGGTAGCTCCGTCCGC
>CM030932.1:6575619-6602231 GCA_018136815.1 Isochrysis galbana
CTCATCCTCTTTGCTGCTGCCAGAAGCCGCATGTTGCTTAGAAATGACCATAGCCTCCTCCATCTCCTGTACTTGCTTAAGCGCCTGAAGCTTCCTTTGTGCCGCAGCCTCGCGCGCTTCCTGTATAGCCTCAGTGCTGACATTCGAACGGCAGCCTGTCGCTTCCGTGGCTGCTCGCGAGCCAGATGCGGGGGGAGCGCCTGCGTACGGACATGCCGCATGACTTGGCAACAGCCCGACCTCGCCCTTTATCACGCGGGCCGGAGCACCCATGGGCTCCGAGGGCAGATCACTCTCCCTTTGGATCTGGTGAGCCGCCCACATCTCCTCGCACTCCACAACCTTGTTGTGTGCCATCACCTGGCGGAGGACGCGGCCGACGGCCGCGCGGTCGACGCTCGGCTTTGGCGTCACGGCGCCCATATCTGACTCCTCCACAGAGCTCGTCCATAGCCCTGTGTACCGAACTCGCCCACCCAACGACATGCCCTTCCCCTCTCCCTCCCCACCCCGCACAGGTAAGCCGGCCGAGTACAAGTAAAAATACGTCGAACACTCTTTTTAAATCTTAACCCTGGCCTCCCCTGCTCCCCTGCTCCCCTGGCCTGAGTGAAGGTCCCAAAGGTCCACTGCCCGCTGCCCGCAGCCCGCAGCCCTCCAACAGCCCCACGACCCCGCCCCGCCCCCCCTCGCCCCACAAAAAAAATGGCGTCGATGAGCCAGTTATTTGTTCTAGAGATAGAGACGAGACCTCTATCATCTATCCACTATCCACTATCCACTATATCCAGCACAACTAAGACTGTGATACTGTGGTGAATATATTAGCCTAATATCTAGATAATAGGCAATATTGAGGCTACTAGGATTATCATCATAGATAGTAATAGCTCTTAAGCACTATTACTATCTATGATATTAGTTGAGGGCGCTCAAATATATTAATACCATGGACCATGGACCATGGATAGTGGATAGTGGATAGTAGATAATGGATAATGGATAATGGATAATGGATAATTGATAATGGCGGCGTCGAATCCTGCTTGCCATCGGACCAATAAGTATTGCGGCTCCTTTTGCCCCTTGGACTAGCCCTAGCCGCTTGAACACAATATGGTCCACCTCATGGAGGATGGAGGAGATCCTCGGCACCACGCTTCTTGCTCGGCATCGGGTTATCGGGTTGTACTCAGTGCTGCCGTCGGCTGTCGAGTTGTCGGGCCAAGGGCCAAGGGGGGGGGGGGGGGGGGACGGGGAAAAAGTCGGTGGAGATGGAGATGGAGAAGAGTGGTCTCTTTTATAAATATTGAACGGCCCAAGTGTAGAGTGTAGGCGGGAAGAGAGGAAAGGGAGGAGGAGGAGCACAAGAGAATAAAATAAGAAAGAAGAAGTAAGAAGGAATAAGAAATAAGAGTAAAGAAATATAGAGTGTGGAACGTGGAACGCGCCAAATATATTTTTAAACCTTTTAATTAATAGTCTCACCGCACACGCGGCCGTGGACCCTCTACTTTCTACTGCACGTAGGAAAACTTTCTACACCCCCACTCCCCCGGCCCTTCTCCCCCCGCCATAAGGCGACTCCCCCCGTGCACTACTAGGGGGATAGGGGTGAAGGGCTTAGATATGGTCCGGTGGCCCGCGCCTCCCCCCGGTGATCATTCCCCCCCTTCCTCCTGTGTCTCCGAGTGGGCGGCGGCCTCAGCCCCGACTTATCCTGTAAACAGGTGCGGAACTTACCTATTTTTCGGTGAGCGGAGCTCTCGCTCCGCCCACCCCCTTCTCCGCGCTCTCTCTCCCCTCTCCTGCGGCTCGCGCGATGGCGCGCCTGCGGCAGGCCTGCAGCTGTGCCCCTGGCGACCCCTGGAGGCTCCTGGAGGCCAGCTCTGGGGGCAGAGGAGGCTGGGACTGGGCCCTGGCCTCCCCTGCCTCTCCCTCGCTGGCGCTCCTGAGCCTCTGGGGCCCCCAATCTGCACCTGTCTGCCTGTCGGCCAGGGGGGGAGGGGGGGTTGGAGCGATGGGCTGGCCACGCCGGGCCAGGATGGGCGAACCAAGAGGGCGCAACTCGAGGTTCCCTTTTTTTGTCACGCCCCTCCCGGCTTTTTAGGTATATAATTTCTACTGACCCCTAACTTCGCCACCCCTAACTCGGGGGTTGACCGCGCGCAAACAAACATAAACACGGGGACCCATCAAGCGGAAGACGTCTTGTGTTTCGTTTGTGCCTCCCGTTTCAATATCGCCTCCGCATCGAAGGTCAGTTTCATTTTCTCCGTCTTGTAAAAGCGAAAATACTTTGTCTTCCATAGTACCAAAAGGAGAAGAATAAACAGCGCGAAGACCACCCCGACCGCGATCCAGATCCTCGTGGGGCCATCCCTCGACGCGATGACTGCTGCGTATGAAGCACTAACGAGAAACCAGAAGGTGATGCCACCCAAGAGACTCATCAAGGGGACGACGTCGTAGGGACCATCGTCGAATAAGCTATGACGGGCGTAGACCCACATCTTACAGTATGCAAAGTAATTTTTTTTTGAGATTGTGTCATTGACGGGGGCGCCCTCGCCTCCCTCCTAGTTTGCGCCTCAACTTGGCCCCTAACTAGGACACGCTTCCCCGAGCGTGAATAACTTTTTTCTTGCATAACAACAAGGGAACGTCATGTTGGTATACATACACTATGAGCGTGGTGAATATGAGGTGGAGGAACTAAAGAAATTAATAGCTCCCATTTTTGCCTGGTCCTTATTCATTATCGTGGGATCAGCCATACTTGCATTCGGGGCGATGGGTGCGCTTAAAGGAATCGGAATTGGAGCTGGAGTGGGAGTCGCACTGACCCTGCTGCTTTTCTTTCTATTGTGGAAATTTAAGGTGTAGCGCCTTTCCAAAACAGACAAGATGCTGCTCACCGACGAAGCGAAGGCAACGTTGGCCGCGCGCAAAAAGAAATGAACATGAACACTGCTTTTCTTTCTATTGTGGAAATTTAAGGTGTGGCGCCTTTCTGCTGCTCACCGACGAAGCGAAGGCAACGTTGGCCGCGCGCATGAACAACTCGAGGTTCCCTTTTTGTCACACCCACCATGTGGTTCCCTTTTTTGTCACACCCACCATGTGGTTCCCTTTTGTGTCACACCTTGAACGATCATCCCGCCCTTGTTGAAGAATGCAACCATGCCCGCTGCCCGAGTTGAAGAATGCAACCACGTGGGCGTCAGACTGCCGACGTCCGCCCTTGCACGCCCATAGCCAGCACACCGGGCGGATGGCGACGTCTGAAGAAAGACTTCACACGGTTTCAACGCCGTTTGCTGCAAAGCAAAAGGCAAGCGATTCCCCACGAGACTCCAGGACGCATTTCGCCCCAGTCTGCTGCACGTTTGTACTGTAATAAGGGGGTCCTTTAAGTAGAACTTATACCGTCCACACGGGGGGCACTTGCGAAAAAAACAACCAAACCTGAGGTTGCACCCTCTCAGGCGTGCCTGTCAGTGGGAGAGTGGGTCAGCAGGGCAGTGGCCTCCTGGCAAGGCCCATCAGGCATGCCAGGAGGATGGGTGGTTCCTCCCCCGCGGCAGGGGAGGAGTGGAGAGAGAGGGGGGCTCGTGCCCCCCCATGGGCGAACCAAGTATAAACTTAGTTGAACGCGCCAAATATAAATATGTTTGACGATATGTCGTTGATATTCGTGCCTACCCCTAGTACGCCCCATGGGCGCTACTCGCTACATTGGACATTGGGCCCGGTTTAGGCGGCGGGTTCCGGGAGGGCGGCGGGGGGGCGGGGAGGGGGGGGGGGGGCGGCGCGTGCTCCATGACCCTATCGTTTTCACGATAGTTGAGCGACTGAAGACAAAGGAGTGGGGGGGGGGGGGGGGCAAGGGCGCTGTCAAGGGTCACCCTACATAGGCTTGGGATTTGCGAAACGGTCGCCTGCATCTTATTCAAGATGTTATTAACGTGAGCACCGTGGAACGTGCGTATGACGCATTAACATCAACACCAGCGCGGTCCGTACTCTATAGAGCTGGTAAGTTAGAAGATTATGCAAAATTCTCCAAGTGCCGCTCGGAGACCCCCGCCCCTGCTAAGAGCGTCGCTCTCCTCGATCTCATCGCTTTCTTCGCACAAAGAAGAATGCTCATAGTTCACTAAGTCTACAGTTGGCCCGGCAGAGCTCCGGGCCACAGAGTATTGCGAGAGGAGAAGCACTTCAAGCTCCGCCCGATCGCCGTCCGAAATGCTCGACCGATCCACACCTAGATCGTCGAGCCTCCTTTTGATCTCAGAGAGCGGAATGGCGTGGATATCGGGAGGTGGCGGGCGAGCGGAGCGGTGACGTACCGGCCGGCAAGAGGAGGGCGGCAATTCGGGCGGCGTCTCGCGCTGTAGGCGCTCTAGCTCCTCCAAAACAAGAGGATCGTCGAGGTCGATCCCTGCAGCGCATGGGGACCAAGTCGGTGCAGGCTACATGTGCGAAGCATATTGTGGCCGGGACCGAAAGACGCCGACCAGATGAGGCTTATGCCTGGCGCCAACGCAGGGCGAAGATGTTTGGGAGAGCTGATGCATGGTGTGATGCATGATGTTGAGTGGAGTAAGTGGATGGGGCGAGCCGGTTTATCCTTCAGCTGAGGTGCAGCAGCACACCTCGCCTTCTCGCGTCCTCGCGCTGTTTGGCCGTCGGATTACGGAAGTCGATGCGTGACGTGCCGCGCTTCGCCCGCGCCGCTTCAGCCCGTCTATATATGGCAAGTTGTCGCCGCCGCTCCTTCACGCGCGCCTGGATCTCTTTGGCCGCCTGCTGCTGTCCCCTGGAACGCAGCATCTGGGCCACAGCTGCAGCTTGCTCGACGTCCGCCTCGAGCTCCTTAAGGTTTGGCGTGCGGTCAGCATCCCCCTGACGGCTGAAATTGGCGCGCTCCTCGCCATCACGTGCGGGCCAGCTACAGTCAGCGCCCTTGCCATCTCCTTCAAGACTTGATGAACCCGGCACACGGCGGTCGGCACGTCCCCTACAGGTGTCGTCCGCCAAACCCTTGGACCCTGAGCCCTCCGCCCTGCCAAACATGCGAGCAAACGTGCTCGTGTCGGCCTCGCGCTGCACAGCCTTCTCGGTCTTTAGCTTACTCAGCAGCTCGCGCACGGATCTGTCGTCGGGCGAGATCCGTGCCGCTTCGGTAAGGTCGCGGATAGCGGCGTCTACCGCATCCGTGCCTGCCGATAACGGCTCGATGCGTGCACGTGCGCGCCGGTATAAGGCTTTGATGCTAAAAGGATCGAGGCTTAGGACAGTGGTGCAGGCGGCGACGCACAGTGCGTAGTCACCATCTGAAGTAGTCCCTGAGAGCTCTGAGGCATGCTCGGCGTCACGAGGCAGCACAGCGCGTCCGAGGTAGGCAGCAGCCAGGTTGCTGTAGCACGAGACGAGCAGCGACGTCACCTGCTCATGCACATCGCTCCCAGGCTCGCCACGCTCATCCACTTCCTCGATCGTCTCGTCACGAACGCCCCGTTTCCTCCAGTTCGGGTCCTTGTTCTTGGCGTACCGGAAAATACCAGCCGCCTTCTCGTATAGGCTGACGGCAGCGGAGAAGTCCTGCTGGCGGAAGCGATCGTTGCCCTCATCCTTCAGGGCTCGCGCATGCACTAGCCTCTCTGCGACCGCCATATCGCGCAGCTCAAGCACCCTGCCATTCATGAAGAGCGTGTTCTGGTAGAAAGCAGGCCACGAGTCGAAGACACGCCGTTGCTGTTCCATTTGCGCTCCCTTGAGCTTGATAGCTTGCTGCGACGTGAGGGGCGCGGCGCCAGTGAAGGCCGGGTTCCGGGTAGTGATCGACTTGAGAAGGCACTGTAAGGCAGAGAAACTACATGGAAAATGCATGCCGAGGAGCGGGCAGCCGACAAAGCGCCAATTGAGGGACCACAACTCTCCTTGCCCTCAAGGCTGAGTCCGTGGGGGTGGTCCATGAGCATAGATCGCCAGCGCAGCACCATTCTCAGAAGCAGTGCCCGAGTGTGCGCGCATCCGTGTGTGACCGGGACGAAGCGCTGCTGAACGCAGGGGACAGCGCATGCGAGAGAACTAGAGGGAGAGATAGAGAGGAAGAGAGCACGCCGCTCATTGTGCCTGCTGGCTCCTTGATCTGCAATGAAGATCCGCTCAAATGGCACACTCATTCCAATCTCTTCTACCCTCTTCTTCATCCTCTCTCCCTTCTCCTGCTGCCCATCGTGCCCGTCCACACCTCCCATCCCCTTCCTCCCACTCAGCATCTTGCTCGCCCACGCTTCTCTCCTCCTCCTCCCCTTCCCTCCTCCTCCCCCACACCCCTTCTCCTTCCCCACTCCCCTCCTCCTCCCCCACACCCCTCCTCCTCCCGCACTCCCTCCCTTACTTCTCACTGCCTCCATCCATGAGGCTCCATCCATAGAGTAAAGCCTCATGGATGGCAACCCCCCTCTGTAGCCTTCCTTCCTCCGCGGCTGCTGCAGCCCACCTGCATGAGAGAGCCCAGCTCGGCCGAGGGGTTCAGTAGAGCCGAGTCCATCGCGGCTGTGTGTAGAGATGGGAAGAGGAGGGAGCGAGGTGGCGGGAAGGGGGGGGGGGGAGGGCGGTGGGGGGAGGGGGAGGCAGGGGGCGGAGAGGGGTGGGGGGGTGGGGGGTGGGGGGGGGAGAGAGAGAGAGAGAGCGCGCGCCAAAGTTTTCTTGTTGTGTGAGTATAACCTTAGTGCTGTGGGTCCGCAGCCCTCGACGGCAATGGAGCAACGGAGACCACCTACAGCAAGCCACGGAAGCTTGGTATAATACGTCATATGGTAAGTGGGTAGGGATCTACATTTACAGAATATTTTTTGTGCCATGCGGAATCTCAGCAGGTGGTTGGCATCGGTGGCGCATTGAGGTGTCGGCCATATGTAGGCGGGGGGAAGCCCGGATGGGCCGTCAGCCTTATATTAGGTCATTAGGTCCTGATGTCGATATCATGATATTAGGTCCTCTAGACCGGATACCTGATACTAAGGGCCGCAGGCTACGTGACTATGCATTACAAGGGTAAACGCTAGCATTGAAATTGACTTAAATTCGACGTAGGAATAAATGGTAAATGGGTTGAACTAGGTTTAGAGGTTGAGGGCTGCTCGAAGACCTAGGGTTGCAAGACCGTGGACCGTGGGAGTTTGAGTCTAAATAACCGTGTTGCCTTGATGGGCGAGCTTGCAGCTTGGGATAGTTGGATGGAGATGGTCCTCGATGAACCTTGCTTGAGGACGAGCTGGTTTCTGGTTTGTACGTTTTCGTTAGTGTCTGGTGTAAGGTGTCGTTCCGTCAACTATGGGACATCAGCCGAATGAATGGCGAATGGAGCCATCAATTAGTCTTAGTGCCTACCTGATATTAGGCTGATGTTAGGTCCTGATATCAGTCTAAGGTCTCCGATACCTGACGGCCTTTGACCTGACGGCCCATCCGGGGGGGGGGAGAGGCTGCATCAACCTCAGGTTAAGGCGCGGGACTTCTACTTCTATCTACCGTCCCCGTTGTGCACTTGTGACTTCTACTGCCCCCCCTCCCCTTGGCCGCCCCCCACCTCGTGACTTCTACCGACCTCCCCCCACTTCCATCCACCTCCTTGGCGAAAGACGAAACTTTTTGAAACTTATTTGAAAGTAGTTTGTTGAGGGCAAAGCCGCCCCAAAGCCCCAAAACACACCGGGTACACCAAGGGCAGGGGGTCTGGAGTTGGCTGATTCAGCAACACTTCAGCTGGCTCAACAACCCTTCAAATTGACCGACCCCCCATCCCGATGCCGCGTGATCGCGCGCCGTCCGACCCTCCTTGTCTCTCAAAAAAAAAAGCATCTGAAGATTCTGGGCTACACACCTACTAGACTAGGGTACTTCCCCATCCCTACTCCATCGCCCTTAACTTCCCTTTCCTCCACCTCCTCCCCTTCCCCCCTTCATTCCTTTGTCTTCGGTATCCGGGGGTCGGCTCGGGTGCTCTACCACGAGCCTGGTTCAAAGCGCGGGTTCCGGGCAGGCCTGTTGTTGGTCAAGTGTCGTCGTGTGTCTGTTGGGTCACGGGCTTACTCGTCCTTCTCGCCCGTGCTGGCCGCTAGTGTGTCTCAGTGGCTTTATGTCCAGTCGAGGTGTATCTCTTCTCAGATTTGTTCTGGGTCGGGCCCCTCGGCAATTATATATGCCACCCCCATCGAGGTGGTCAGCGTTTGTAGCTCCAAACTTGGTTCTAGCTTTCCTCTTGCACCTAGTGTGAACAAAGGGTATATATCATTCATGTCGATCCTTTTTTTCGGCTGTCTGCCCATGCCTGCTTGGGCGGTCCTAGCCGAGTCTGTCGTACTTGCAAATAGTAGTGCCTTGCTTGGTGTCGTGTACCTGTCTATCGTACTGATTCCTCCGAGGATTCAATGCCGTCGTAGTGTATCCTGTAAAAGTCTGTTAAGATATACCTCCATGCTAGAGTGTAGAGTATGGTGAGCGATCTCGGTGTTTTCCCCCCGGGGTGCATGAAAAGGTTATCTACGATTACCTCTTCCCTGCTTCTACCGCTTCGGGGGGTGTACCTTGCCAGTTTGTCGAGCGTTTCGAGTATCGTGACTATCCTCGGGCATTCGCCTAGGTGGGTGGAAGATTCGTCAGTTAGCCGCCTTGCACATGCGGCAAGTTTTGTCTCTCCATACCTGCGCGAGCAGCGTTTCAAGCGCTGAGGTCCTGTTTCTGTAGCTTGAGTGCGCGTTTGGAGTGCGCAGGCAGGGTGCTTAAGGTGCTAGCCGCTAGCCGGGAGCGCATTGCTATTATCTTGTGTGCTGTCCGTGTAGGCCCGTGTAGGAAGGCCATTCTCTATCACCTCAGCCTGGGTCACATTGGGCGTTGCGGTGGGGCTGACGGCCATGCTGCGTGGGCAGGTGCGAAGCAAGAAACACCCGAGTGCGATGGCATGAAGCACCGGTGAGGCCGCCGACTGGTGTTCCCTGACCATTTAGTCCGAACACCAGCGATAAGGGGGGGCTGACCACCGCCGTGCTCTTGCTGGAGCGCGGCGAAGGTCGGCCTGTCACGGTGGGTCGGTCGCCATTGCTCCGCTCCCACTTCGGATTGCGAGGGGGGAAAGGCGCGGGAAATCTTCGCCCCCTCTCGTGAAAAGAATCTTCTGACCCTCAGATGTACCGCCTTTTTTTTCAACCCAATATCCAACTAAGTTTATACTTGGTTGACCCATGGGGGGGCACGAGCCCCCCCCTCTCTCCACTCCTCCCCTGCCATGGGGGAGGAACCACCCATCCTCCTGGCATGCCTGATGGCTTGCCAGGAGGCCACTGCCCTACTGACCCACTCCCTTCCCCACAGGCTCGCCCCATTCGCCCATCCTGGCCCCTCGTGACCAGCCCAATGCTCCAACCCCCCCTCCCCCCCTGGTCGACAGGCAGACAGGTGCAGCGTGGGGGCCCCAGAGGCTCGGGAGCGCCAGCGAGGGAGAGGCAAGGGAGGCCAGGGCCCAGTCCCAGCCTCCTCTGCCCCCAGAGCTGGCCTCCAGGAGCCTCCAGGGGTCGCCAGGGGCAGCTGGAGGCCTGCCGCGGGCGCGCCATCGCGCGTGCCGCAGGAGAGGGGAGAGAGAGCGCGGAGAAGGGGGTGGGCGCGAGCGAGAGCTCCGCCCACCGGAAAATCGGTAAGTCTCGCGCCTGTTTACAGGATAAGACGAGACAGAGTCGGCCGCCCACTCGGAGACACAGGAGGAAGGGGGGGAAAGATCACCGGGGGGGGGCGCGGGCCACCGGACCATATCTAAGCCCTCCACCCCAATCCCCCTAGTAGTGTAACGGGGGGGGCCGCCTGATGGCGGGGGGAGAAGGGCCGGGGAATGGGGGTGTAGAGAGTATGCTACGTGCTACTTGTAGTGGGTAGTGGTTCCATTCGCCGCGAGTGCGGTAAGACTATTAAAAGGTTTTTTTTTCAACCCAATATCCCCCACATCTAGCAGAGACGAAGGCCCGCGCTCTGGCTTCCAATCTAGGGGTAGCACTCGCATCGTAGAGGGCGCTCTCGACAGCTACCGAAAGACGCGCAAGCCGTCGACACAAGTCAAAGCTAAATCGACGCACACGCACACAACGACTCGCACACCCCAATCACGCAACCATTCATGGAACCGTATGAACAAAAAACACCTTCAGCTCCAAAGGCTCCAAAAGCAGCAAAGGCATCTACTCATGCTATGCATCCCACATCAAACATCAGCACAACAAGATTGAATCAAGAGGCCTGCATGGACCACACTTTCTGAACCGGGCCCAAGGTAGTTCACCTGGGCCGGACCCTAGAAACCAAAGAAAAAGGAAAGAAGGGGGGAAGGGGAAGAAGTGGAGTGAAGGGACGTAAGGGCGGTGATAGTAGGGAGGTACTGCAGATGCCGGGACCCTAGAAGGCGCGTAGCCCTGAATCTTCAGATGTTTTTTTTTGCTCTAGAATCTCCCATGTTGAGGATGGGAGGCTCTCGGAACCATAAAGCACCGCCCAGGAGTGCTCAAGCTCAGGCTTGCTCGGCTTGTCTTCGTTCGCGCCCCTTATCCAACCCGCCTCGCATCTATTGGCTGCGCTCAAACGGTGGAGACCACATACTGTCCTTGCGGCCACCCTCTCGCGGCTCCACACCAGGCGCCGGGCTCTCCCGGAATGGCTGAACGGGCGCGATGTACTCGATGTTTGCCAATTGCATGTAGGCGTGACAGAAGCGCAGCAACCGCGACTTTGCCGAGTAGATAGATACAACCTCGTGCGCTTCAAAGACAGAGGTAGGCCATATGTTGAGCATGAGGTGGCCCTTGTCAAGCATCGCGTCGCCCCTCCTGGGTCAGAACCAGCTGGTGACAACGAGGCGTGGGCGACTTTCCAGGTGAGCACACTTGAAACTATTCATCTCATCCAAAACCGAATGGTCTGCGCTTAGCGGTTAGGCCGAAGCGTTGCTGTTCATTATGCGCCCGGTAGCCTATCAAATGATGTGCAAACGCCTCCCTCCATTTAACTTGACTGCCGGTTCTTTCAAAAGAAACGCGGGCACGCGGGCCCCAATGCCTTTGATTGCTGCCCACCATCTAAGGTTTCGTGGTTGCCGCGAGGACGAACTCCTAGTTTCAATGCCATCAACATCGCTGAATTCACCTGGATAGACACGCTCTTCATGGCCGAAGAGGGGCGTGAGTGGCGGCGAATCCCGAATATTCGCGGAAAAGAACGTCGAGGTATGCGCAAGGGCACCTTCTCGACTTCGTCAGCCAAGACTCAGGAGGCGTCGCGTGGCACATCCAGCCACGACCCAGCTCCCATGGTTCAAGTTGAGGACGTCAACCCTGGCCTGGATGCCCCCGTGGATCGCGGCATCGCGCTTTTTGCGCGGCGGGCAACGGGGGTTCCGCTCACCAAAGGCGATGCAAAGAGGCTCGCTGCAGTTGGACTGTCGGCCGAGGCTAGTGTGGAAGAGTTGGCCAACACACTTTTCAAAGACGACGCAGAGCTTCTTAGAGGTGCAATGGCGCTCATCCAGTCCATGCAGGAGTGAATGGCTAGTGACGAAAAACGTCGGCTCAAGGCGGCATCACAAAGTTCTGTGAAGCGATTGCATGGATGAGAAGCCGGCGCATTGGAATACTAGGCGAGCTCATCCCATTATGTGGGGCATTCACACCGTAACAAACAGGGACGAGCTCATGCGGGTTGTGTGATACATAAAAAACCTTTTTTAATATTCACTCACGCCCCACATGCGACAACTAAATTTATACCAACACCCATGGGGGGGCACGAGTCCCCCCCTCTCTCCACGACTGAGGCCGCTGCCAGCCCGGTAGTCATAGGAGGAAGGGGGGAACGGATCACCGGGGGGGGGGCACCGGGCCATATTTAATATTCGGGATTCTCGCCCCGCGTACAGCCTTGCACTTCTATCCTACAGCCACGCCCGCTTGCTTGCTTCTCTTGCCACTCCTTCCACTCGCCTTGCGGCCCGTCCCCTCGTGCTCTACTTAGGGGCTCGGTGAACGGGGGCCTTCCAATTCCAGAGGCAGGCGGCTTGTTCCGATCCCCGATGGTCTAGTTCCATTCTCCCTCATGCGCAATAGACTCCGCGCGTGTCTAGACCGCTGGTCATACGACTATTCTCAGACCCAGGAAAATTGAGTCGAGCGCACAGGCACAGAATGAATTTTTGTGAGCTCGAAAGCCTAGCCGTGTCACGCCCTTGAAAGTCTTGTCGCATGCACTGGAGGGGGGACAAATATCGAGGGGAGGGGGCAGTGCCCTCAACCCCCCCTGATGTAGTCGTTGTCACGCTCTTGACGCGCCTTTGACCGCACATCGAGGCTAGAACGTAGTACGTAGAAGCCTCTACGGTTGCGGAACCTTGGTCGATTCGTCTCCAGCCAATCTGCGAGGTCCACTCCACGAGGAACGTAGTACGTAGGAGCCAACTAACTTTATAGTCAGTTGCCATGGAGTGCGCCGACGCGCCCCCTCTCTCCTTCGGGCACCCCGCCGCGGGCGCCCCTCCAGTGTCCATGGAGCAGTCGCAGGCGAAGCGACCGCGTCCTCCCGCGGAGGCCGATAATAACCTAACTGAGCATTAGTACCACTACTCTCACTAGCCCGGTACTAACACGACAGCCCTCAGCGCACCTGCCCGTACACCTTGGCGCGTGTTGTTGCCACAGATACATACATCTATGCACCCCTCCACATCTCCCCCCTCGCAAGCCCCCGGCTCCCATTCTAACTCCCCACAAGTTAAAATGAGGGAAAACCCATTGAGGCGGACCGATCGACGCCGGCCGACTCTCCGGGAAAAAGCACCGGGGGGGGGGGGAACCTCTCGTCAAATAAGGAGAACGGCCCTTCCAGCTCGCGCCGTGAGCAGTTCTCGAGAAATAAACGACTGCGAGTCGAGTAGCCTGTGCCACCTTCAGGATACTCTTCTCGAGCTTGAGCCGTTCCCTTCTCTCTCCCGCCTGTCGCCGGCCGCCTCCTACCCGTTTGCTTACGCAAACGGGGCCTGTTTCTAACCGCACTCCATCGGGGGGGGTGCAAAACCCCCCTCTCCCTCTCTCCACTCTCTCCCTTCGTCGTCCCTGCGGCGCGTCGCCATGCGGCGCGCCCTGGCCTGCTCTCAGGGGCCCTTTGGGGGCTCCCAGGGGGCCAGCAAGGGCAGCTCAGGGGGCAGTGGAGGCTGGGGCTCAGCCCCTGGCCCCCCCTGCCTCTCCCACGCTCGCCTCGCTGGCCATGGGAGCATGGGAGCCGCCCAGAGACACCTGTATGCCTGGCGACCAGGGACAGAGGGGGAGTCAGCTCGAGGGCAGGCCCAGCGCGGGCGTGGGAGTGCGGCTCGCGGGCCGCGCCCCCGAAGGGTCTGGGCCAGATTGTTGAGTGCCCTGCCCCTGCCAAAGGGCAGGGGCTGGGGTTGATTGTACGGGCCCACCCCGGGGGGTGTCCGCGATGGTGTGAGGGGGGCCCGAGGCCCCCATTGTCCCCCACTTATAAAAGTAGGTTGTCTCCCGCGGAGGCCGAGCAGGTGAGCGCGATTCCCATCGCGCCACACGGCCCGTGGCCCCGGCCACACCACCCACAGCAGCCATGCTGCCCCCCCCCCCCATGGAGGGCAGCATGGCAGCATACTGGAGACTACACCAGGCTCTCACCAGACACGAAGCAGGACTCCCCCACTGGGCATGCCTCATGGCAGAGGCCTCACTCACCACAATCCACACATCCCCCCCCCGGCGGTACGGGGCCCATGGGCGCGACTCTGGGAATCGTTGCACACGAACGTGATACACAATGTATTCAAAGACGGAGCATTGACGACACCCTATAGCAAAGAGGAGTGCTCGGCATACGTCGAGCACCTACCCGAGACCTTCACTCACGAAGGCCGCACGATCCACAAAGAAGAATTCTTGGACTCATGGGACGTGGTGGTTAGCCATGCGAGACACGTGCTTGGGCAAGCAAAGGAGCGTCCATTCCCAAACACGAAATACAAACGAGAGTCGCGAGGGAGGCGACCCGTCACCGTCACAAGAGTCGGGGGACGCTCCAAAGAGAGAAACAAGAGTCTCAGAGGAGGAGCGCTACATTAGCAAGTTTAACAACATATGACTCCACGCCGATACCGACTACCTAGGAGAGATATCCGGTACCGGAGGCGTAGCAAAAGAAGAAGAGATCCAACACTACCACCCACCGGCAAAATGGGAGGGCGGGTACAAAGGCCCGCGATTCATGGAATACCCCGTAGCAGACGAGTATGCTATACAAAAAGGGAAGATCGCGCTAGACGCGATCACGGTGTCAGACATCACGAAAACCGCGCTCAAAGCCGCCAGGAAAAACGCCGGCCTTCGAATGTTGCCGGCCGAGCTCTGGCGCGAGTCGCGAAAGGGCTTCCTTGAAGCCAGCGGCGTCGGCGTTGCCCTGTTCTTCTGCGCGTAGACGTGGCCCTTGCTAGAGGTGTGAAGGCGCTGCGTCTCGCCGGTGCCGAGCAGCATGATGACGTCGCCCCCAGCGATGCACTGGAGAACGCCTTCCCCAACGACCAACGACATCATGAACGACGATGTCGCCGGGCCGCGCCAACTGCTCTCCTCGCCGCAGAGCTTCGTTCGTCGCTGCCGTCTTCTCCACCGCAGTAGATCCAGGAGTGGGCGGTGCTCGGCATGAGGGAGGCGGAGGAGCGGGGGGGGGGGGGGGGGCGTGCGGCGTGCGGGGTGCGGGGCCGAGCGGCAGGCGGTGAGCTAAAAATAGAACTCATATGTCTAACACCTAACTGTTAGAGTCTAACACCTCCTTTGGAGGAACTTGTCTAACACCTCCGTCCGAGTGGTGTTAGACCCCTCAAAACCTGATCTAACGTTAGATCACAAACCCCGGAGTGAACCAAGTATAAACTTAGTTGAACTAAGTATGGGCAAGGAGCAAGGAGGCAAGCTACGTCAAGCGGAGTCAAATTATTAGGGCGCTGAACTGGTTGTGACTTTAATCTGGGACAACAGCTGGGACTAACTCACTTACTCACTGACTACTAGATACTAGATCTTTCAACAAATACCTTGATTAGACCTAAAGTCAACTAGCACTAGGAAGGTTGTGGTTGCTTCACCTGCTTTGCATTCCCAAGGGGTGCGCCAACAGCATGACAGATGGGGCTTCGTTCTCGTGAGTCTTGACTGGGTCGCCAGGTGGTGATTAGAAAGCTGGGAGGCTTTGGTAGCACGCGGGCCATGTGCTGGTAGCATTGGTGACCATCTTGCCGTTCAAGCCTTAACTCTGGCGTTCGAGAAGTCACATTAACATAACGCCCGAAGCAATTGCGCACACTTGAAGCCACGATTTGATAGAAAAAGGGAAAGAACACCCCGGGCATAGCGTGGACGAAGTCCTGGACACAGAGCGGTGGCGGGCCACCGTAGCGGCTGCATGATGAGGTGTCATTTGTGTACCCATCACGCCACGCACGTCGGAACTTCCACGCATACTGAGACATCCGATAACAACAGCAGCGCTTCTCGCACTGAGCGAGAAAATTAAAGCGGCTGAAATCCGCATCCACCCAATCGACGATCGAAGTGGTCCAGACCATGTCATGCCGCGTCACCAGGATGAGGCCATACTGGGAAGGCTGCGGCCGGTGTTCACGGAAGAGTTCAAGAGAGTGGTGCATGGAGTCAGCCTGTGTGACCGACCGGCACTTTGTGTGCAGACGCACGACCCGCGCGCCGAAGATGCCGTAGAATCGGTCCATGAGTTTGCACCCCTGGGACCGACTGCACTCAGTGGCGAAGAGGTCAACCACGCTCCCGCAAGCCTCGAGGGGCTGAATCACCATCGCGAGGAGTGAGGTCCACGCGTCATGCTGCGAGCGGAAGGCAACGGCCCCTTGTATGCACGTCTTCCCGTATCTGCGCCCGTCGCGGAACGCCTGGCCTCGCAGCACGATGGCGACGCGCGACAGAGAGTGTTGCTGAGCAACACACCGGTCCGCTCTCGCGCCTTCCATTTCCCCCAGTTCAAAGGCTTTCCGTCGCATTTTCATACGTTACCCTGCAGGAGCCAATGGGTCCCGATAGCTATCGGGTCGCCGCCCCAAGGAACCACCGACGCCTGACTTTTACTTAGTTTATCTCTGCAGTCATTCGGTTCCTTTCAAAACGAGCCTACTTTACCCGCGCCAAAAGGGGGGGTCGTGCAGGTGGCAGGTGAAACAGATCGGCCAGATGGGCGTGATCCATGCACTTAACCCTAGTATGCCTAAAATGGATTTGTGGGTGAGTGCGTTAGGGGAAGAGGGTCATATATGAACCAAATTTTGGGCTGGGCGGGCTGCATATAGGCAGGATAGAAGCCACCTACCATCACAGCATGCATTAGAGGAGGTTACATTACTCTTTTAGAAGTGCGAAACTTGCGAAATCACAAAACGCGCTAAAAACGGAAGAAAACCCCCGAGAACGGTTGAGCTACTCTCTAAGGCACCGATGGCAAGCAAAAAAGCACTGTAGGTGGTAGTATGCACCCGAGCCCTCACGACAGGCGCCACATCTGAGTTGAGGTCGTTTTGGTTTGTCAATGGCACACTCCCCATATGCGCACAGGCCCTTCTGCGTGTGCACTCGTACGGCGTGTTTCGGCGGCCCTCTCGTTCCAACGCGTCGACCGAGCTCTACCAACTCATTGGCCACCTTGCCCATGTCGACCAACTCGTGCTCTGCTCGCGACTGCACGTGTGCGGATGCCGGGCTCAGCAACTCACACGAGTTTGTCATCCTTGCCTGCATCACACACAAGGCTGCCGGCTTGCGTTTGCGGAGAGGCTTCGCGACGTCGAGTATCTCCGTGGCCCACTGCAGGCAGAAGGCGACCTGAGGTGGCAGGCGTGACCGGGCAGCAGGCAGGGACATGAGAGGGCGAGCGAGGGACGTGAGGAAGGCAGTGCGAGCTGGGGCGGGGCAGCCTCACTCACCTTGGTTCTCCTCAACACCATCTTTGCGGAAAGGCCTTTCTTCTCGCCCAAGAAGTTGTGAACGATAGCTCCGTTGGTCACCGCGACGTCGAGCGCAAACAAGATGCCCTTCGTGCCCATGCGCACGACGCGCCGCGATGAGAGCGACAACTTCTTGCGCTGCTGATCATGGCCGTCTGTTGCGCTGCGGCCCTGGACATTGTAATGCCAGATGCTCTCCGGGGCCCAGACCGAGTACGAGTGCCGCGAGCCGTGCGAGCCGCGAGATAGCAGGCCGCATCTGCTCCCGGAGAAGAAGTTCCCATATGAAAGAATGAGCTGGGCATCCTGCCACAGGCAAAGCTCGTACTGGAGGGGAGGGTGGAGCGGCAGCTCTCCCCTCCGGCAGAAACGTGTCTTCTCGCCCCGTTTGGGTAAGAGAAGACGGGGGCGCCAGAGCCAGAGCCAGGAGGGAAGGGCCGCGGCTCGCCGCGGCCACCCACTTCGGCGAGGAGAGATTAGCGCTCCTGGGCCCCTATTCGCACGAGTGCCCCCCCCCCCCCCAGCCGCTCGTTTGCGATAGACGAGATGACAATCGGCTTCCAAGGCCACCATGGTACCCTCAAGCAGAGATGCCACCGATACAAGCGCGCGGGGGACGGCTTTCAAGCCGACGCCCTCTGCCTTGATGGAGGTTATTTGTTCGCGCTCGCCTTCCGGGGCGACAACACCATTCCGACATACAACCCTGAATTCTCGACTCTGCATAATCGTTGCCTGCATGTCTTGCAAAACATCACGGAGGATGGGTCACGTCTGTTCTGGGACAATCTTTACCCCTCGCTGGATGTCGTACAGAAGCTCGCCGCCGGTGCCGAATACACGTGTGCTTTCGCCGCCGGGCCGCAACACGGGAAGTCCGTGACCGTGCGCCTTCCCAAGATATTGTCCACAGGAACGGCGCGCGTCAACCGAGGAGTGCCGAAGCAGTGCCGGCAGCCGGAGAAAGCCAAGATGTCTAGAAAGCAACTCGAAGATCTAGCGGCCCTGAAGGAGAGCAATCCCGAGCAAGTGATGAAGAGTCTGATGACGGTGACGGAGCCCCGCGTTCTCTGCATTTCATACTTCGATCAAGCGCCTGTGCACATGTTCACGACGATCCACACAAAGGCGAGCTTTGCGGAGGTCTCTTACCCACGATGGAACGCGGAGCGTCGAGCGAACGTGACCGTGCTGGCCAAGCGGGCCGAGTGCATCAACGACTACAACCACAACATGAACAACGTCGATAGATTCGACCAGATTGCTAAGTCGTACAACCTTGACGGCATGGGTTGGCGTGACCGCAAGTGGTGGCATCCCATTTTCAAGGCATTGCTCAAGACTGCGGCCGACCAGGCATACGTTCTCTACAGGAGGCAGTTCGAGATCGAGCAAACAGCTGCGGCTGCGGCTGCAGCGGCGCTGCGCCCCTGTGTCGCGCACTCGCCGTCTGGGAGCACACGCAGGTGCCCGGGAAAGCCTGTGGCCCTCCTTTCGCACCCCACCACGCTCACACGCCTCTCTCTCTCTCCGTACATACACACGTGCATGTACGTGTAGTCGCGCCGCTCAGACCGAGGCCTTGCGGCGAGATCGGAAGAAGAAGGCGATGGTGCACTCAAAATTTTTGGAGAAGGTCGCCGAAGGCTTGTTTATCAACGGCTTCAACTCGTCTCGGCCCGACAAGGGGGGTCACATTGACCTGGACAAGTATAACATGCAGGACCTGCTAGACGCTTGCGATATCCTACGAGGTAACAACCGCTCGAGACAACTCAAACGTGCGCGAAGTGCGTTCCGGGACGAACAGCTCATTGCCCTGCCCTTCGACCGCGGCAGCCACCTCATCGCAACCGTTCCGGAAGCGGCGGGAAAGACACGCTATTGTGGCCTCGGCTCGTTCTGTCCGAAGGCGTTTGACAAGAAGGGGTCGCAATCACATCGGCACCAGCAACAGGGCCGCGCGAAGGCAGCAAAGGGTGTTTGGTGCATTGCGTGCAAGAAGCTCTTTCATGCGGAGTGCTTCAGCATCTACCATAGAGACGCGAAAGCCTGGAGTGAGCTGCAAGTCTCTGAGCGCGACACGGGCAACAAGCGAGGCAGCAAGATACATCCCCACCGTCGATCAGACGCCTCGGCCGCAACGACGAGCTCGCGCAGCTCCCCTTCTCACAATGCGAAACGCAAGCGGCGCGCCTCGACGGGCGGCGGTAGCCCCGCAGACAGTGATGTGTCTGAGGACGCCTTCGAGCCTCGACGTGTTACCCCTCACAGTCCGGTGTCACGCGTGGATGCAAGTCTGTTGCTGAGGCTCTGTTAAATCGTGCGTGATATGTATGTGATATGGATATGGTGTGGAATGTGATGATGAGTGAGCGCCGTCTTACGTGCGCACGTGTGCACTGAACATTATCCGCACCATGTCACGGCATGAGAAGGCATTGAGATCTCACAAATCGCAAAAAGACGTCGTAATCGTAACGACTTCCGACTTCCGAGGCATGCACAACCTCCAACTCAGTCAACTTCAGTTTTCATATGCAGCACCTCCCCAAAAACCAAAAACTTTTAAAGCAAAAACCAAATGAATAAGAGGCTAGGGGCCACGGGAGGGGTCGCAGGCGGCACTCTTTGTGCACCTTCCCAAGAGACCAGAGGCTAGCTCACAGGCTTACCCCACACTATTTAAACTTCGTAACAATAAGCTGAGAGCTTGCATGCTTCCTTCCACATGCGGTCCAACTAATCGAAATTTTCACAGGAAATCACGCCTAAGGGACATGTTTCACGACAAGCCGTTTCTGCGGTCACAGATGGTGGATCCCCCCACTCCCCACACAGCACCCCCCAGAGATCCTGTTCACAGAGATCCTAGAACCTCCTCCCAGCCCCAGTGCTGCCCCTACCCCCTCCCCCAGAGGGACATCTGCATCGAGTGGAGAGGATGTCTGCGTACACGGCTGAGAAGTCGACGTGCTCATGGCGTACAACTCTTCGATCTCCTGCGCCACAAGCCTCGTGTGCCGCACGCGAGTGTCGGCACCAGCAGCCCCAAGCTCCCTGGCAATGCTCTTGTAACGAAAAACCGCCTGTGGCGCTTCTCCTTTTGTGGGAAGGCGGCGGGGGGGAATGGGTCAGTAGCAAAGAAGGAGTCGCACACTATGGTTTGTGCGCCCTCGGTTGCCTCAGGGAGGCGGCCCTGCAGCCAGGCACGCGTGCATACGCACTCCATGCCCGTGTGGTGAGGGGCAGCGACCGCCTCGGCCACCTGGGCTTCGTCCAGATCGCACACCGGGCAGCAGAAGCGTTCCGCGCCTGCACCATCCACACTCGGCAGGCGCAAAAGGTGCAGTACGCGCCACCGGGCGCGGTTGTAGCGCCGGGGCCGGTGCCACCCAAAGCCAAGAGGCCTACTAGGAAGCCCACCGGCTCAGCGAACTCATCCCAGGCATGCAAGGCCTCCGGGAGCTGCTTCGCGGGAAGAACTCCCTGGCACACGGTGCGCAGCCACTCGTCGGGAGCGCGGTAAAATCGGCTCGTTGGCCACTTCACTTTTTTACCTTTTCGTGTTAAATTCGTAACAAAGCGAAGCACCGAAACAGGTGCTTCCGATTTTCAACTATTTTTGTCCTAAAACCTGCCTAGATTATCGTATCTGTGGATGGCTGGGCCATCGCCTTGCGTCTCGGCATGCCCCCTGCGGCCACCCGGCGGCGCAGCGCCTGCGGGTGAAGCTGAGACAAGAAATAACTGAAAAACCGAGCCGAAGCACCTGTTTCGGTGCTCCGGCAGTAAGGAGTTAAAGGGGGGGGGGGGGGTAACCCGGCCCCCAGCAGCAAGGCGGAGACGGCGAGGGAGAGGCAGCCGAGGCAGGCCAGGGCGTCATGAACCCCAGAAACTTGCAAGTTGGTGATCCTCCGACCCAGAATCCTCGCCATTAGGCAATTAACAGGGTCCTTCGCGATCGGTCGCCCGCCCCCCCCCCCCCCCCCCTCCCCGCCTTGCTCACCGAGCTCGACGAATGCTCGGCTTGGCGCTCGCCGCGCTTGCGCTGCCGCCGCCGCCCTACCGTTTTGCCAATGCACGGCTGCTATACCAGCCCAAGTGGGTTCGGGCGGAGCAAGCACGCCGCGTGACACCCGAGGGACTGAGCCTCCTCTCGGCCTTCGGCTGGACGCTCGGAGGCGTCTTCGTTGCACAGTGGGATGAGTCACCCATCGGACCATACACCGAGGTCGCCGTCCTGTCGGGACTTGTCTGGCGAGCCGGCAGCCTTGGCGCTTGGGCATCGCACATTGTCGTAACCTCGGACGAAGCTGTCAGCGCTGGGCGTGAGCTGTGGGGGCTGCCTGCTGTGAAGGGCACGGTGCTGCTCAACCCAGAGAGCCCGCTCGAGATGTCGCCCGGCGGCAGCACATCCTCGGGGCCGGCAATTTGCCCCGAGCGCATCATGTTTAATTTTGAGAGTGGGAGCCGGGTTTTGGTGGAAGGTTGGGGCTCCACTCGGGATGAGGAGGAGGCCACGCCGTTTCCCATCTTTTCTGTCACCCTCCCTAGCCTCTCAGGGGGGCTACCCCCTTCAGGCTCGATCCTTCGCTACCCGCTTACGGTGAGCGGTGCACGTCGCATCCGGCTCAGACCTGCTGCTAAGACGACTTGGACCCGTGGCATATGTGCGGCTGCGATTGCGGGAGTTTTGGATGGCCCATCTGCCTGTCCTTGCCTTGAGTTGCATGGGGTCGACGTCTTGGCCGGAACAGCAGTTCCTCTAGAAGAGCGGTCTTCCGTTGCATCCATCGCAGGCAGCGCAGATCGTGGGCTCCTCGGATTATCCGAGAGTCGCGTCCTCAACGATATGGAGGGCGAAAAGGGGAGGACAAGGGGCAGCAATTTTGGTCGGGGCTCGGACTCAGAGCGCACAGGCGTGATCATGGGCGCGAGTTGGGATCCATTGCCACTTGAGCAGGAGCCTGGACGTCGCATCTCGCCCTTCCTCTTGGTGATCGATTCGGGGTTGCTTATCATGTACGGCCTTATCTGGGCCATTATTGGCCTGTTCACCTCTGGGGAGGCATTCGAGCTGGTACCCGTAGTATCGGCCGTTCGAGATGCAAAGGAAATCGCGCTCACGCTTGACACATGTGCCTCGCATGCTATAGCGTGGGGAGTCGCTGCGGCGGCCACTGGCGCTATTGATGACGACTGGATCAGCATAGATGTCGATGAACACGGCCGTGCCTTCGGCGGTGTCGCACGAGTGCTTCCCGCCTGGCTGCTTTCCGTGCCGATTTTCGAGTTTTTGCGCTCTCTCGCTGCGCTTGGTATCGGTGCACACGATGTAGCTCAAGACGATTGGCCGGCTTTGGCGGGTGTTACCTATCCAGGAGGCTCGATCGGGACCCTTGCGCTGATGCTTGTGTGGAGGAGGTGGCTCGTAGACAGCACACCACGATGAGGAAGGCGCGACACTGACTATAGCGCATTTGGTTGCCTTATCTCGAGTGCACCCCTGCCACAAGACCTGAATCATCAGATGTGCAAGCCGGTCGTTCATATATATTATTGTCATGAGAATCACATCATGGGCCTGTTCTACCGCCGCTGCACAAAGGAGGCGCCTAGAGGCGCCATCACCGGACACTGTCGGAGATCGCTCTCGCGTGCATGGTTGTCTTGCGGATGCGCCGACGATACCCCGATACACTACCCATCGCGTTCTCGTAGTGAATGTAGAGCCATCACGCCATGTGAAGTTAGCTGAGTCTTCATCAGCGTGATTGTAAAGGAAGAAGGGGGAGAGGGATAGACACGGGTCATTCTGTCTCGGGCCACCTACTTTTACAGTAGGGGGCTATAGGGAGGCGCCTCGTGCCCTCCCCTCTGAGCACTATCGCCTGTGGGGGGCCCGCTAGTCAACCTCATGCTCTGCCGGCCGTGAAGAAGAGAGACGAGAGAGTGGCACGGCCACGTGCTCATGCGCCCACGGTTGATGCCAGGCAAGCTGCGGCCTCCACCGCTCCCTCATGCCCCCATGCTCCGCCCCCTCCCCCGCTTCCCTCTTCCCCCCACCCCCCTACGCACAACCTTCCCTCTTCCCCCCACCCCCCTACACAAATGGCCTGCCCCATGCGCGCACGACGGCGCAGCCGTTCTCATTCGGCCACTCAATAACGTTCCTGCTGACGTCGTTCGTCCGCGGAGTTCCTATTGTATGATCCGCCGGACGGCATTTCGATAGCGCCGCCGCGACCCCAGGATGCTTGGCGTATCCCCACCTATTGATGATATTTTTGGCGAGTATTTTGTAATCTTTTTGCAACAGCGTGATTGGCACGGGTCCTTTGTGTCGCCATTTCTTGTGTAGATAGAAGAATGATGTCTCCTGCTCTTAGGGTGGAATACACCTATCCTTTGACTGGCACTAGCACGTCATTTTGTATCCTTATGAAGTCGTGTTGGGTTGTTGCCTCGAAGCTCGCGTAAAAGTCGGCGAGGAGTCCATCCGGCCCTCAGCTTTTGCTTTTGGCCGCGTGAATGCCTCCTCTGGCGGCTTAGAGCCTGGAGCAAGGCGGTCAAATGCAGGGTTTTTAAACTACTACTATGGGGGGCATTTTTGACTTTTGACCGTTGCGGATGCCCAATAAAGGACAAGGTAGGGGAGTCACTCTCACCGATGCCATGGATTTTCGTGGGGTAGAGCGGATTGGGGGCGGGGGGGGGGGGGGGGGGGTCGGGAGACAGGTAAGGGGGGTCCCTGGGGAGTCCATGGATACCCAGGAGGGGTGGAAAAGCGTGAGCGTGTGAGTGACCGGCCTACGGCCTAAGAGTGCCACTCTCTCAGCCTTCATCATGGGGGGCGAGAACCACCGCCCCCCCCTTGCGCCGCCATTTGGCATGCAGGGGGGACTCGCCCCAGCTGCCCAGACTCTCCAAAAGAGTCGGGCACAGACCGTGTCGCATACGCGAATCGACACTCGTTATAATTCCCTTCTTTCGGCACTTACGATTATAATTCTTTGCTTTCTCTCACTCGCGGTCAAAAGCTCCGTGTGGACAGAGGTTATGCGTGCTTCTCTGCATTGCCACTCTGATTAGCCCCGAAGGCCATGTGCCAGATCTTAGCGGCCCACATGAGGTTGAGGGAGTAGCCCGCCGCCAAGATGAGCCCGATGACTCCGAGGATCGGCAGCGGTAGAATTCCCAACGAGACGATAGTTGGTGTTACTGCAGCCATATGCGCCAACCCAAGAGTGTACAACAGAACGCGCACCACAAAAAAGGTGAGGCCGAACGCTAGATTAACTACCTGCATGAGCGCCGAACCGCCATTGCCGGTATTGATCAGAAACCAACGTAGATTGAGAAAGGGGGAAGAGCACTCGCCAGTGATGAGCCAGCTGAACTGGAAGGGCAAAGCACGGTAGCTTCCCGTAATGAAGGAGCCGAGCATGAAGCACAGATGATGAGCGAGCGTGTCAAGGCCGCCCAGGACCTGGGAATAAGGGGATGGGGCCAATGAGGCCCTAATGTGTGATGGGGACATTCGAGCACTTATGGTAAGGCAACAATGCGCGGCAAGACAACAAATGGGGGTGCTCAAGCCCTGCAGATGTAATTGGCACAGTCCCAGCACAATGGTAGGAGGCGTTACTACAAGATAGATGACGCAAGAGAAAGTATGCGCACCGGATACCAACTGAGCACATGGACTGTATCGTAGAGGAGCCACGAGAAGAACAAAAGGTTGGTGAGCTCCGTTTCGATGCCTGTCTGGTGGTAAGCTGAGGCTGGGTCGGGGTTGACGCGGAGCTTGTCTACGAGCGGGGCATCGAGCAGCTCCCAGATGTGCCAGAGACCGCGTCCGCCTGTGATCACAGCATGGACGAACGCGCATACGTACGTTGAACCGTTGTTGCGGAAGGCCTTTGGGCCCTTTTTGTGATTTGCCTGCACGACGCTGTGCGCAGTTACATGGCAGATGAGCTGGGCGAGGCGATAAATGGCCTCCCAGCCGAGCGCACAAAGAAGCACAGCCGCGATTGAACGCGAATTAGGCTCGAGCGGGCCAAGCGCGCCGAGAACCGCCTCCACAATCGAGGGCGACGGCGGCGGCGGGGGTGCGGCGCGGCGCGGCATCGCAGCGACGAGCGCGCCGCGCGCGTGTGCCCGTCGCTCTTCTAAATTGAGAATTCGCGAATTTATGAGAGAGAGTACTCCTGTTTGGCCCCACCCTTATGGGGCCCAGTGATAGTCAGCAACATTGTGTAGATCATAGGCATGAACATAGCGCTAGCGCAACGGCGAGAACCCGTGTCCCGACAACACCCCACGTTGCCACTATGGGAGTAGAACCTACACATATACAAAAGAACTCACTTGAGTCCACACACTTTGTCCTAATCAGCGTTAGCACGCGCTAACGCTGATTAGGACAGACACGTTCATTAAGTGGTGACGATCGGTGACGGAGGAATGTGGTCTTGTCCAAGCACTTAGTGAATATATCAGCTGTCATCTGTGATATGGATATCCAGTGAGGAACGGAGATACGATTGAGGAATTTTTCCCGAGCATATAGCAGCCATCGTTCATAGTGACGGGTCCGAGCAGTGACACCAGGGTTCTCAATCGAGTCTCGGGTGGCGGAATTGTCAGTGAATATACGGATTGGAAGCTGTTGAGGATTGTCCAGGAAATCGAAGAGATGAAGAGTGAATTGTAGGTTGCGAGCACCTAAGGCAGATATAGCCGTTTCAGCTTCCGCAGATGATTGGGCGACTAACTTCAGCTTCTTCGATTGATATGAGACAAAAAAAATCTTTTATTTAATATTCTCACCTCGCGCGCGGCTATGCAGTTGACTATCGTAGCCACGCCCTCTTCCCTTCCTTTCCCTCACTTCCCGCCTTTTGCGGCATCTCCCCTCGTGCTCTACCTAGGGGCCCAGGTTGTGGGGGGGTTGGGTAGGCGGGGGTGCACCGGCCCCTAGTGGTCTGTTCTCGCCTTCCTCCTGTGCCTCTAGGTGGCCCGTTTCTCGCTTTGTTGATGTGAGCGTTTTGCTGTTGATGTGTCGCCTTTCGCTCTCAGCGCCCGTCTCTTCCGGGATTTCTTCGAGGAGGGAGACGCGCCTCTGCCTCAGGCGAGCTTACCGGCTAGGCCGATTGCCTCTCTCTGCCACGAGGCCGAGGTTGTCATTCATGGTTAGGTTTCCTTTGTCGTTTTCTATGAAAATGGGGGCGCTGAGCTCTAACGGTTGTTTTAGCTTAGGTTTCCTGCCCTGGGCCGCCGTGCGGGTGCGTATTCGGTAGTGGCCGTTTGGCGGGGCAATGCCCCTCGCCAGGGTAGTGAACCTTAGTAACGTGGATTCTAAGACCGGTATGTAGTGGTATGTGTGTGATTCAAATTCTATTCTGTAGAAGTCTCTTATCATATATCTCCATGCTATTGCGTAGAGGGTTTTTAGGCTATCGGGCGTGGATGTTGCCGGGTATGCAAAGAGTCTGTCTTTTATTTTCTGTTTTTTAAGGCCTGTTTGGCTGTTTGGTTCGGG
>CM030932.1:6602331-6623576 GCA_018136815.1 Isochrysis galbana
GCATCAGCAGCAGCCTCACCCTCCGATCCGGCCGGGATCTCTCGTGTTGCCGTCGACCTCTCCAGAAAGTCGACAGTCAGCGGCTGACCGGGTGACATCGAGATAGCTCCGACGAAGCCGGCGTCCGCGACTGGGGGCGGCGCCGTGGAAACTCTGACTACACATTCGGAAAGGACTCTTGAAGAGTCTTCTGAATCGCCAGAGGCCGGACGGAGGCGGAGGCTTCCTTCCGAGCTCGCGGCGTCGAGAGAAATGGTAGCGGAGTGGGCGGCCAAAAAATCGTTCCCGAGCAGAAGCATCGCGTTTCCTTCGATGACCGCGAACGAATGACGGAAGAGGCGACCGGACAAGGAGAAGACGAGGCTAGCCCGGCCCCTAGTGATGAGAGGAAGGCCGTCCGGCCCATGTAGGTTGGGGACGGTAGCGTCCGATACGCGTTCGACGCAAGCGTCTTCAGGTAGTCGATCGAGAAGAGCAGTGGTGATTACTGACGGGCCCGCTCCAGTGTCAGCCAGGGTGCTGTTCACCGTGAGGGCAACGTCCGGGAGAACGAACCCTTGAGCTGCGCGGTCGCCATCGGCACGGCAGACCACGAGATCGCGGACATAGAGGCAGTGACGAGGGTAGAGCGGCGGCGGAGTGTCCGCGATAGATTCCACCGGAAGTGAGGTTCCGGCTCCGGGTGACAGGGTGGTTGGATTGGAGGCTAGCCTGGACGGAGAAGATTCATCGACGTGGGGCACTCGCTCGATAGCGGCGGCCACCGTCTGCGGCACGAATGGTATCGAGGAGCGTGGGGATGCCTTTGCTGAACTAGAGGGGTTAGGCACGCCATCATAGCCTAGCCCTCGACGGTCCGTCGGATGCCGAGGTTGATCCATTTGGCGTGACCATTCCTTCTCCAGGGACTTCTGCAAGTCTGTCTTCGGAAGCTTCGACAACTCGGAAAATCCGGCCGCACTGAGGCCCCTAGCGGTAGCCCCATCGCAATACAGTGCCCGTGGAGTATCCTCTCCTTCGGCGGCGTCGGAGGGCTTGGTCTCGAGGGTCTGCATGCTCCGGTGTTCTGGCGTCTCGGGCGTGTCATCTTCTCCCGAGTCGGGCCCGACATCCCAGGTTTCGAGTGGCCTTTCGGCTACGAACGAATTGGTCAGTTCGGCCACTACCTCGTCGCCAGCCGTGAAGGAGGCGCTCGGAGATAGTGCATTGATGCCTTGAGAGCCCAGTCGAGACAAGATGGGAGGTTCCGACGGCTCCGCAGCTGCCGCTTGCTCAGCGATTTCTTGGGCGATGGAAGGCGTGACATCCTGCCACCGATGGACCCCCGAAATTACATCACGGTCGAAGACCTGCCACTTGCTGCGGCGCTTCTTCACCGTGTTTGGAGGGCCTGGCGTTGTAGAGCGGTCCTCTATGGGCCACTCCCACGGCAGGAAGCGGTCTCCTTCCGCCTCGGCCTCGTCTTCCGATACGTTTGTTTCCGAGTCCTCCTGATGAAGCAGGCGAGAAGCATCGGCAACGGGGCCTGCGTCCGGGATCACGACAACCGAATCAGACACTGGCGAACCGCTGGGAGGCGTGAGGTGAGAGCTAGAAGCTGCTTCGCCTCTCCCCTCCATGAAACGAGCCAGAGCCGTCCTCGGCTCAGCCAGCTCGAAACCGGTCGAGCAAAGCGAAGGGCGTTCTCTCAAGCTGGCAGCTGCTTGGGAAATTGCCCAGTCCACCGTGAAGTCGAGCGAACGCGACGCCTTGGCTTCGCGCGCATAACGGCGCAAGACCGGCATCCACTGGGCCGCCATTGCACCGGCAATGCCCACATAGGTGCGGCTGCGAAGGGCGCCACGGTGGGGCGACGGCGATAGATCCGCCATAGCGGATAGACGTCCCTCGACAATCTTCGAAGGCTGCAAGGACGGGAGTGAAGCCGTCAGGTACAGGCCAGTTGCTTTTTGATGGCCCGTGCCGTGCTGCCACGGCTGCACAAACTGCCGCGGTCGCAACCCCCCGACTAAGGCAGAGGCTTCCGCGTGCATTCGAGGATTTTCGACGGCAACGAAAGGCGCGTCGGCGCTTGCCATGGCGAGGAAGACTCTAGCGGCGGATTCGAGAGCCTGGCGTCGTCCCGGCTCCCGATCGAGCCACTGGCAACTCACCGCCGACAAATACGTGCACGGCGGATGCGCAACCACGAGGTCCCAACCGAGGTTTTGAATGTGAAGAGCATCTCCGCAGAAGTGGGGAATGTAGTCGATCTCCGACGGTCGTAGATCGCACGTCGCGACGTGCGCTCCGGCGAGTAGGAACATCGAAGACACGACCCCGCTAGCTTCACCGACGACTAGAACGCGGGGTGGAGGAATCCCCTCGGCCGCGTCGAGCGTCACGGCGTCGTGGATCGCCGCTAACTCAGCGCAAAGCTCGTCAAAATGCGTCGGCAGTACGGCAGAGGGTGATGAATGAGTGCTCGCGTGCGGCCGCCGCACGGCTAGAGCAGCTTCGGCGAGATGGCGGGGCAAGATGACGGAGGAACCGCTAGCCCGGGCACGGGAGGCGGCTAACATTTGGAGCTCGCGCGTAGGGGCGCGGGCAGTTGCAGTAGACTTGGCGGCCGAGGAACAACCAACCACGGCGATCCGGTGGATGGCCTCGGCAACGGAATTCAGGGGAAGGAGGTCGTCGCCCTCGAGTTTCGGTGGGCTAGACCTGAAGGGGGTTGGCTCCGGCGGGCGATCCCTGGAACGGGGATCCTCCGGAGAGCCGAGAGAAAGAGGAGACGCCGGCGTCCGTATGGTGCGCGACGAGGGATCGTAGTCGACGGCCCCTGCGTCTCCCGAGTCTGCGGTGGCCACGGCGTGAGCGCGGAAAGCCGCAGCTCCCTTGGAACCTTCATCTTCATTGACTCCGGAAGCCGACCCTTCCGGGTCGGGAACCAGATCAGAAACGAGAACGGGTGCAACTTCGAGACGAGAGAATGAACACGACGACGGAGAAATATAACGAACCGGGGAGAGAGGTGAAGAGGAGACACTAGTCTCCGCCTCAACAGCACGAGAACCTACGGTAGACAACGACGATTCGTCCGCAGAGCGGCTCCGGCTATGGCCCTTGGGAGAGAGGTCTCCAGTGGGGTCCCGCCGGGAAAGAGCAGAAACAGGTAAAGCAGCAACAACGTTTTCGGACGCGGCAGCGGCCACGTCGGACCTATCCATAGAACCTAGAGCAGAAGATGATACCGAGTCGACAGCCCTCGAGGGCTTCACAACTGATTGTTTACGAAACGAAGAGACCGAAGACGCGTCGAATCCACCTAGCCCACCCCTTGGGCAGGGCCGTCGGGGGGTGAATCCAGGGATGAAGATGCGTCGAAAGACCTAGGCGAATTTGAAGAAACCGAAGACAGCATAGTATCCGTAGAAATAGATTCCAAGAGGGGCAGCGAGCGAGAATCGGCCCCTAACATCCTAATAGCGTGCGGAGTAATAGAAGAACTTGTAGACGTACACGAATTTCGGAGAGTCGGGTCGCGACTATCTCCGGGGCAAACCTGTTTCCAGGAGCCCGGGTCAAGTGTCGACTCCGGCTTCCGAGATAGCCGTTCGGCGGGGGCTTCAGCCGGCGAGGCGGCTCCCACCGTCGAGGACTGAATAGAGCTAGAGACAGGGGGAGAATCGCCGCGTTGACAGCTCTTCTCCCCAAGCGGCGTAGGGATCGGATCGGGATGGTGGTGGTGGCGTTCGGGCCCACCGCCCGCGATGTTCTCCGCCAGGGTTTGAAGGACGGGGACCCCGCCGGACCCCTACTGAGGCTTAACCCGGACCATCGAGCGAAGAAGCTTATGAATGTGCTCGTCCGATCCACACTCTCCGCAGCCAGCCTCACACAGAAAGCGAATATATGGCTGACAGATGACGGGGTTGTGAGCACCGTCTCCCGTGCCATATTTCCAGGCTTCGCTGGCTGGAGTGCCAGGAGGAGCATGAGGTCGGAAAGCGCAGAAGGCACAGCCGTTTTCGTTCGTCCATTCGGAGATTCCCCTATTGATATCGTCCGTTCGTGGAGTTTCCATTGAATTATCGGCCGGTCGGCACTTTGCTAGCGCCGCCGAGACCCTTGGGTGCTTGGCATAGCCTGCTACGGCCCAGAAGCGGGCTCGGGCCCGATTCCAAAGCTCGGGCGTCCACCGGGATACGCCCAAATCGGGCGGTAGCCCTTGGCCGTTCGCCGGCGGATCGCAGCGACGGCTGGGCGGCCGAGACGAGCCTCCCTTTCGACCCGGTGGATCGGTCAGTATAGCCGGCAACGGTGAGTTGGAGTGGTAACTTGCCGGCGGTGCAGCAGCCCGATAATCAGGCTTCGAAGCAGGCGAGTGTCCCTGTCCGCGAAGAGCTTCCGCCACGGTGGCTTGGACGGCTGCCTGCACGGCGGCGACCATGTCCGTGGTCGAAGCGGTCTTCTGGGACGAGGAAGTCTCGTTCTTTGCCTCGCCTGAGGCTTTAGTGCGTACGCTAGCCACGGTTTGCTTCGTCGAGGGCCGGGATTGATGACGCTTCACCCGGGCCTGCTCGTAAGGGCTGAGGTACCGTTGGCAGAGGTTGACGCACGAGAGCGCCGACCGCCCTAGCTCGTGGTTCTCTACGCGGAAACGAGTCTCCGCGAGCACCTCCGCAAATTTAATAGCATTATCGACGCCGCGCTGAGGATCAACCTTATCGTTCCGGATGATTTCTTCGAACCTCTGGTTGATCTCATGGGCCATGTTTGGATGATCCCACACGTTGGTGGAGTCAACCGCGGAATCGCCAAGCTTGCGGATGTAGGCGCGAACCAAATTCTTGCTGAGCTCACATAGATCAGCGCCGGCCTCGCGCTCCCTCATGCGGTCCCACTCCATCGACGCCGAGTCTTTCGCGAAACCATCGGCCCCGTTTGCGAAGGTCCCGTCGCATTTGCGAAGAAGGACGTCAGCAGCGAGGACAGGATTGAGAGCGAGGGCGCGGTCCTCCACTAGATCGAGGAGGAAGGCGAAGATGCGGGAATTGCCGCTGGAATTGGCTCCGGCTGCCGCGAGGAGGGAGGTAAATATTTCGCGATGATCGCAGCCGAGCGCTAGTGCCCGCTCCAACGGCTTGATGAGAGTTAGCCGAAATTCATTCCAGGCTGTCGCCGCGGTTTGAACGTTATCGGAGGCGAGGGCCTTTGGGAAGCGGAGCTCCGAAAGCTCTTTGCCCATCCTGACCTGATGGTGAAGGGTTTGCTCGGCTGAGAAGCGGCTACGCACCCATTTGAGCAAGTGGTCCTCCTCCATGAAAATTCGGCAATGCCAAACGTTGCCCGCCAGGGAGAGGTTGCTCTTCAAAATGGTGTGGATGAGCTCATGCTCGTCGGAGTCGCGGTAAAGGGCGGCCAGATCGCGTGAGGGCAGGGCGAGGAGATTTTTCCACTCGCTTACAACTGCCTCTCGCTCATCCATCCCCACCGCAAGGCAGGGGTCGCGAGGGTGGCGGAACGGCACCATCGGGGTCGGGCCCCGGTAAAGGCTCTGATCCTGGCGGCGGGGTTCCGATTTGGAGGTCGGGTACGCCGACCGTGGAACCCTAGAAGCCGGAGAGGCGTGGCCCTTTGGGTCTAGAGCAGGAGGCTCGCCCATGGGTGGTTCCCTCTGAACCGGCCTAGCAGAATCCGCAGCCGCCTCGGTCCGATCCATGGACGGACTTGAAGCGGGCTCTTGGCGGGCTTGGAGTAGCTGAGTCAGGGCTTTGAACCCTGCTTCAACTTGATCCCGGAGAAGCCCCTCCCTCGCCTCTGCCGCGGCAAGGGATGACTGCAGGCGCTCCACAGCCCCTTTTAGGGTGTTGGTCTGCGCTTGAAGCCTTGCCATTTCCGCATCCTGACGCGCCGCGGCCGTCTCGATCGGGGTGATCTCTTGATCAAGGACCCCTTTTGATGACGGCGGGGCATAGTCCCGGTAGGCGGGGCTTCGGAAGCTGATCCCCTCCCCTTCACCGACCTCAGACTCATCATCTCGAAGGTGAGGAGGTGGGTCAAACTGAATCAGAGGGAGGGGGCCTTCCTCCACCTCATTGGCCAGCTCAGCGGCACTGAAGTTGGCCTCATGTGGGAGAGGGTCATGCTCCACCATGGCCCACTGTAATTGCACCCGGTGGGTGCCGAAGGCAGCGGACGGAGGCTCGCCATCCGACACGAGCTGGTCGGAGCCAATCATGGGGATAGCAGCCGGAGTGATGGGTGGCATTGGCGCAGCCTCAGTGGTCGTGGGATCACTCGGGAACCCCTCGGGAACAGAAGCTGCAGCGGGCAGAGAAGGTTCCCTGAGGGGTTCCTCCTCTGCGGCCGAGGACGTGAGCTTTGATTTCGTGCTTGTCGAGTCGAGCGGAGCCGGAGGGCTCTGAGCCACTCCGTCGCGAGCAGCACCGGCGGCTAGCGCGGCGCTTTGGCCCTCCTCCCCACCGGGAGTCGGGTGAATGAAATTCTGGACTGGGTCGGGCAACCCCATTCGGGTGTATGGACAGGGAACGAACGGCGAACGAAGGACTGTGGGGCGGCGAGGCGCTCCTAGCGGCCCTAGTGTGTTGGGTTTTAAGAGATTGTTAGACCTACAAAGAACTCTTCCCTCAGGGAGGGAGCCTAGGCTGCTAGAGTGCAGCGACGCAGCGAACAACGACGGACAAAGAGCCTGAGAACAACAGGATACACCGACTCACGAACACACCGGAATCATTCACCCAAACCAAGCAAATTATCAAGCAACCGCGACCCCAAATCACCGATAACTCAAACACGTCGCGAGAGACGGAGAGAGAGAGCGAGAGAGAGAGAGACTCCGCAGCGACGGCCGGAGCGTGTCTCCGTTGTAACTTCCCACGTAGCGGAGAGTCCGAAGGGGAGCGTCATGTCGCGCGACCACGGCGATCACTTTGGATACAGATCGCAACGAGATGTCTTCACGACCGAATAAATCTTGCCGTTGAGCGTGAACCTTCTAGACGCTTCTAACGAACAACCCTGAGTAGCAACCAAGGGGAAGGAACACCAAAGGGGCCAAGGGCTTGCATGTAGCTTGCATCAAGGGGAAAGATTCCCTCACCTAGGAAGCGAACCTACACCGGTCTCCAAGGGGAGATAGCAAATTAAACCTCAAATCTCGAGCGGATAGAGCAACCGACTTGCTCGCCAAAACCTTGACCGAGAAGAAAGAAGCAAGGACCTACAAGCCAAGGGTAGCGGACCTAGGGAATGTGAGAGGAAATTTCCGAACGCCAACGCCAAACGCCGAACGCGGGAAGGCAACGAAACCCTAACCAGGCCAAGCAGAACCTACGAAGAACAGGCCTGGACAACAACGAAAGTCAGCAGGTCCCAAGAAAGAACCGGAACCCAACAAGAAACAACAAGCCTTGCAAGAAGCTAAACAAGCCTTCACAAGGTAACCTGAGAGCCTGAGACAAGCGCGCAGCGAGCAACAGGCGACCTGGCTCCTTTAGGTAAAGATTACCCGAAAGGAGGAAACCTGGAATCTAGACCTGACAAACAGGCTAGAAGGAACGAAACGAGAACTCGAATTCTAGATTGCTAGGGACGAACCCTACCAACCTAGGTATGCCTGAGCTTCACCGTGTGGCCGCACGGCGAAGGACCTGGAAACAAGAGCCTGGAAATCGCATCATCTAGGATGAATGCGACAAGTGGTTAACTTGTCCCCTTCGTCCTCTCCCGGAGGGGCCGGGTATAGACTCCTCCAGAGGAGGCTGATCCTCTCCCGGGTTTCCGGGTCGTCTAATACCTCCAAAGGTATCTTGGCATCTACTTCCGTTGCCCGTCGCGGGGGGGCGGTAGCAAAGGTCGCTACCACCGGGTGGTGGTCCGACGCCGCTAGGCCCGTGAAAAGTTTAAGATCTATGTATGCCTTGTGCCATCTCCACGCGGAGTAGTATTCCGCGGCGTATACTCGATCTATCCTTGTGTGTGTCTGGTGCCCGCACCTCGTGTATTGTTCTTTTAAGCCCGGATTAACTAGCAGTTGGACGTCCGTGAGCCGGATCCGCCCGCTTGCGCGATGGCTGCTGTGGTTGTTGGGCTTGTGGCTGCTGGGCTTGCTGGGCTGGATCCTTCCCTTTGTGTCCATGCGCAGCTTGCGCGTATGTCCTGGCTGCTTGAGTTGGTTGTTGGTTTGAGGGCGCAAAGGCCCCCAAAATGGATTGTTGTGTTAAGTGCCCGCCCCCGAGGGGTGCACTGATGGTAGGAGTGGCCGCCATGGGGGTGGCAGCAGAGCTGCCACCTCCCATGGGGAGTCCTTGAGTTGGTGGAGGAGCGGAGGGGTTGGGTGGCAGGGCATTGCCCTGGGTCTGGTTGTCACCAGGGAACAGGACTCTGCCTGTTCCCTGGTTCTGTGGCAGCTTGGGAGGCGAGGGTGGTGCCGTCATGTCGACGTCGTTGTCAGGCGGCGCGGCGGCCTGTGGGCGCTTGGGCTCCGGCGGTTTGGGGCGGCCCCGTTGGGGCGTCGTGACGGCGGGGGGCTGGGAGGTGGGAGCGGTCGGCGCGCGCTCCATCGCTAAAACTATAACAATAGTTTTTGAAAAAAAAGTATCACAAAACACAAAACTCAAGACGCTCACGCTCACATGAACCACTAGTCACCTTGGGCTAGAGCAGCTAACTTGGCACCGCTACCGGGCGGCATGGACTTTTGTAGCCCGGTCACTCACTCATTTCAACCACTATTTCCCACCTCCCCTGTAGGGCCTGACAAGAGTTGCCGGCAACTTTTTGAGCAACTTTGGGGTGTTTGAGAGGGCGAGCAACTTTTGAGCAACTTTAAGGCCCACAGGCAACATTGAGCAACTTGAGCAACTTACCTAGCAACTTACCCATAGATAGGCCCGTGAGACGAGCAACCTACCCCTCCTCGATCTATAGATAGGCCAAGCGTGCAACTTTAACTTTAACGCCTCCTCTGCGGGCCAGGCCGGGAAAAATACGTGAATGTGAGGGAGGATTGGGTCAGTGTTGTGATTCCTCCCCCCTCTGCAGTTCTCACCCCTTCCGCAGCTCTCCTCCCTCCCCTCTCTCCATTTCCTGATTTTCCCGGGCTAGGCCGGGAAAAATACGTGAATTGTTGGGATCTCACCCCCCTCGGCAGTTTCTCCCCCCCCTTCCGCTGCTCCCCCCCTCCCCCCCCCTTCCGCTCCCCCCTTCCCCCCCTCCGCTCCTCCCCTTCCCCTCCGCTGTTCCCCCCCCTCCGCCGTTCCCTTCCCCCCCCTCCACGCGGTCCCCCCCCCTCCGCGCGCCGAGACGGCGGCCCTTCACCGCTAGAATCGAGAATCGAGCGTCCTCGCAAGGTCTGGGTCTGACCGGTCGACCACCGCGATGCTCACGGGGCTATGCTCCGCGGCAATGGGTAGCGGTGTCACGGTAGGGGGATCGAAAAGGGGCGAGAGCGACGGCAGATGGTCGCGACGGAGATAGGCGAGGGCGCGGTCGACAACAGAGGGTGCGTCGCCGTTGACAGGTGGCCTCCAGCTAGACTGAGGTCAGGCTGCAGGGGCCGCCAGTCAAGGCGGTCGGGCGATACGAGGAGTGGCGGCGCCAACCAACGGCTAACGACAACAACATAAGCAATGGAGCAGCCGTGGGGGCCGGTTTCGGAGGCGCGGTGTAGGGAGACAAGGGGCGAAGAGGAGGGCGCGAGGCGGCGGCGGCGGGGGGGAGGGGCGTGCCCCCCCCCCCCTGCATAAACCCGAGTATAAACTTACCTCGAGAGGGGGGGGGAGGGGGGGGGGAGAGAGAGAGGGAGAGGGAGAGGGGGAGAGAGAGAGGGGGAGAGAGAGAGAGAGAGAGAGAGAAGAGAAGAGAAGAGAGAAGAGAGAAGAGAGAGAGAGAGAGTTGTCAGAGAGTAGGGAGAGCAGAGAGAGGGGAGAGAGAGAGAGAGAGTAGAGAGCGCGCGATGTCGTCGACGTCGGCCGAGGGCCTTCTCCCCTCAGAGGGCCTCTTCTCCCACGTGTCGCACTGCCTCTCGACATCCGCCCATCTCTACTTGCCGATCTGGTCTCTCTCCGCGCTCATCCTCTTCCTCACCCTCTCTCTCTCTCTCTCTCACCTCCACAGACTCTCTTCTTCTCCTCTCTCCCCTCGACAGCAGCTCTACACCACCATCTGCGCGGCTCCCCTCGTGCTCTCGTCGTGCTCGGCCGCGTCTCTGATCGCGCCAAGGCCGTCACTCCTCTTCTCCCTCCTCCAGCAGCAGTACGAGGCCTTCGCGCTCTCCGCGTTTGGATCTCTTCTCTTCATGTTGCTCGCGCTCGGAGGCACCGCTGGACAAAGAGGAGAAGAATCAATGGGCCAGCGCGTGCTGAGGCAGCTGGCGGCGCACGGGCCGAGGAGGCACTTTGCCACACCACCGCTCTGCTGCCTCTGCACGCCCTGCTGGCCCAGCTTCGACCTGAGGGCGACACACCTACTCCTCATCTATCGGTAAGAACGCGGGCGAGCCGACGCCGCGCGCTTCGTCCCCGCCTGCGGCTGCAGCCACACTCACGCCGCGCCGCCACGCGTGGTGTAGGCTCCTGCAGCAGTTTGTCGTCGCGACGCCCGTCCTCGCCATCGTCGGCATGTGGGCTGCCCTCGCGCTGCCCACCGCAGAGGCGGCCGCCGTACGTCAGGGCTGCATGGTGCTTAAGAAGCTCTCGACCCTGGCCGCCCTGTGGGCGCTCTTCGGGCTCTATCAGGTGCGGCGCGGCGCGGCCCACCGCGGTCCGCCGGCGCACCGCCTCGTGGCTCACGCCGAGGCGCCTCGCAGGCCAGCCACGACGTCCTCCGCCAGTGGAACACCACCCGCAAGTTCATTGCGCTCAAGGCAATCCTCGTGCTCGAGCTTGTGCAGGTGCAGCCCTTGTACAGCGCCAGCTCAATCCTGCGATGCCGCGCTGGGTTGATGGCTTCGCGCCTTGCGCGGTGCGCGCCGGCTCGTCTCACTCACCGTGCGTCTTCCGCTCGGCCGCGACGCCCAGGACCACCTGATCGCGCTCATCGTCCAGGCCAGCTCGCCCGAGCCGCTTGCGGGCGCAGCCGCAACGGGTGGGCCACTACCGAGCGCACCCAACGATGGCTCCTTGATGGCGCCCGGCGCCACGCCCGGCGGCGTCAACATCAGCGCAGTGTGGCACTTCCCGTGGGCCGCAGGCATTGCGGGCGGCATTGGTCATGGTCGGGCGAGTGGCGAGTGCCTGCAAGGCGAAGAGGTCGTGCGCTTCTGGGACAACTTCGTCTTCCTATGCGAGTGCTTGCTTATGGCGGAGCTGATGCGCCGCGCGTTCCCTGCGGAGGAGCTCGAGTCGAGGTGGGCCACACGACAGGGCCTCGTGGCGATGCGGGGGGGGGCGAATGGGGAATAAGCTCCGGCCATCGCGCCCACCTCGCGCGTGCCCGCCGCCCGCACCCTCAGGTTTGCTGATGAGCGTGAAGGCCTGCTCATCGAGCTGGAGCTGCTACACCACTTCTCGGAGGAGTCCAAGGGGGAGCGCTCTTCGCACACTGGGGCCAAGAGGCCGGCGGGAGGCATCGCGCTCCCCAACGCGCGCTGGTGGGAAGGCCGCGTGCCTCGGCGCGCCTCACCCCCGCACCCGCCGCCAGTGTCCACTTCACGCACGGCGCCATCGCGGCTGCAGGACCCCTCGCCCACCGCTCTCGAGCGCGGCCGCTCGCTTGCCGCTGCGCTGCCATTCTCGGCGCACGCGCGCGACGTGGCAAACCGCAGCGCACAAAGCGACTTTGATGCAGCAGTCTTTGGGGGAAGCTCGCGCCGAACGAGCTCCAACATGCGCGTGGCGGATCTCCTGCTCTGAGTCGGCAGCGGCCACCCCTTTCAAAACGCAGGGCCTCGCCAATGCGTAGCTAGCAGCAATTGGGCTGCTCCTACTGCTGGTGCTGTTGCACTGAGGCACGGAGAGATGACCATTCCATATCCCAACGGCCCTGATGTGGCTGATCGCATTAGCATTAGATTATGGCGTGCAGTACGTGGTACGTACAAGGGGCCACGTAGATGCATAGATATAGTAGTAGATAGAGCAACGCTGTAGCATGAGGTGGCTGCAGCAAGCGCTAGCATGAGCGCTAGCATAAGCGCACAGTGTAAATGGAGTGCTGCATGGTGTATTCCAATGCTGCATTGGTGCATGGGCAATTGGTACGATATTAAAGGTCATTGCACAATTTGCAATGTACAATGTAACTCGCACCTCGCACTCGCACGCGCAAGGCCCACAAACCTCTACATTCACATTCACATTGCCGGCATGACATGGCATGATGGAGGATGGTCGCGTTCCGTCGGAAGATTTTATGGATTCAAATAACGTTAGATATTAACTTTCAGTACTAGTTTTGTTGTGGTTATGACGAATTGCGCAGACCCAGCTTGGGTGCGAGGGCAGCTTGAGAAAGGAGGCAAGCCGGCGGCAGGCGCGGCGGAGGAGACGACTTCGGAGACGCTTACGGGCTGAAGCCCGTCAACAGAGGGAGAGGAAGGAGGAAGGCGGGCAGGCGGGCTTGGGCTTGGGCGAGGGCGAGGACGGCGACGAAAGCGACATCGAGCGAGCGGCGAGAGAGGCGAGGGCGAGCTAGGGGAGGGCTGTGACGATGGCAAGGAAGGGGAGAGGAGGGATTGTAGGGTATGAGTGATAGACGAGAGCGAGACGACCAGAGCGAGAGCAGCTAGCTAGCATGGCGGCGGTAGTAAGTCGGTTGTAGGTGGTTGTGTCGGCCTGGGCTTGCTGTAGTTGATTGAAGTCTTGCAGCTAGTGCTTTCTAGTACCCAGATTAGCGAATGGGCGGTGTTTCCCATTTCTTGACATTGTCGATGCCATTGTGCACTTTTCGCCCGTTCCGAGATCATAAAATGTGGTTTATGATCTCCGGCTGAGGCTCGTTTCAACAACCACCGCTGCCCTCGCGCAAGCGAGCGGACCCGCAGTCGGATCCAAAACCGACTCTACCCACCACCTTACAATTCGCCTCCCCCCCCTCATGACCAAGATGAGGAGGAAGAACCGGAAGACACTCCCTTTTACATCCAGCTAGCGCAGCGAGCGGAGGATAAGAAGGACATCAAGAGCGAGGACATAGCCACATACATGAAGTTTCTTCTCTCCAAGCCAGAGACCTTTATCCGCCGATCAGCACCAAACAAACATTAGGTGTCGTTCCGTCAATTGTGGGACATCAAAAACAAATCGCCTGGTCCTCTTTTGACGGAACGCGACTTTTGCAACAATGTAAACACACGTTCAGAAGAAGCTGAGTTGGGGCTTAGACTCAGACAAAGAGCCACCCTTGCAGCTAAGGCCCACGTTTGGAACTTGGTGTAGGCTTAGATGCCCAACACTCAAGCGCCTGCTTGGTGAATTCCTTCACATCTGCATGGTCAATGTTAGTGCCTCTACCAGCAACAAGGTATGATGGAAGCTGTTCAATCAATTTGTTGGGAACACCGGGAATGTGAGCGAAACAAGGCAAAGCTGAGAGTTGTTGCACCCAAAATGCGGGGGACGAAAAGGGAGGAGGTGGATGGAGTAAAGGGAAGTAAGGGCGTAAGGGCGGGGTGTCAGCGGGATCGTAGCAGTACGCAGTACCTGGACTTAGTAGGTGTTGGGCCCAGAATCTCCAGATTTTTTTTGTTTGGGTTGCATAAGGGGGGAAGGGTGCTTGCGTGCTTGCGCTTGCAGCGGCAAGGAGTCTTGTCTTGAGTGAGCGCTAGTCCAGTTGCTTTGCCGCACCGCGACCCATATAACAATGTTTTTTAAAACAAAAATATTGTCCCTCCTCCCTCCCTCGCGTGAAAGTAGTGGGTCCTTAGTCTTTGTCCTTAGCCTCGTGTGCGGTGTTAAAATATTAGCTATATATTTCTTTCCAAGCTCGGGGATGGGCACATTAGCCGACGCGCATTGCGGAGGGTGAAGGGTGGGCAACATGCCCTCGAGCTCCGGTGGGGGGGGATGCGCCGGCCCGACACCCTCTTCGAGGATGGGGGACAGTCGATGCAACGGGAAGTGAGCCGGGGAGACTGAGATTAGCCCTCTCGGGGAGGGGGGGGGGGGGGGGGGAGGCTGGTCCGAGTTTGTCAATGGGTGACCTTTCTTCACATATTATGTGCCGCCTCAGGGCATTGCTTGCGCGAAACTTGGGTGCTCATTCTGGACTGCGGATCTAGCTGCGCCAATGCCAATGGACCCCACAGTGCGCACGTTGCTGTTCCAATGCCTCAAGGGTCCCTACGGCACTGACCGCTATGACCATAACACCTTTATCCTGACGGCTTACGCTGGTGCTGGCGGAGGCGAAGCGCCTACTGCCGCCACAGGCCAGCACACCTCCTCCCAAAGTCTCAAACTTTCGGCTGCGGTCCGAGGCCGAAGACGCCCTGAAGCTCTACTTTGTAAAATCAAAACGACGCTTGTTGCATCGGTCGGCGGCCGCAGCCTATGAGGGCGCATCTGTGTGTTTGCAAGCAGCTGTGACCGCTGCGGCTCCAGCACGCTGCGGCTCCAGCAGATACCGCCAATAGAGGACACGCATGGAGCAAGCAGTGCATCGCCGACAATCTGTATGATGTGGCTCCGCTGCCTCACGAGTCACAGCACGCCACCGTGAAAAAAAGGACGCGTCGGCGGACCCCCTATGCGCAACTTGAAGAACGGGTGCACAATGCGAAGAAAGAGTATGCATGGACTTGACTTCGGGCGCAAGATTCAGCACTTCGTCACAGCTTGTCACGGACGAGACCGGTGTTCAAAGAGGGGCGCCACGATTCAGGCATGCGGCGATGGGCCACCATTCGTCCGCCACGCGCGAATATCGTGCGTGGCCGGGCATGCGCCCGGCTGCGAGTAGCGGAGGTCAATCGTACGCCTGAGCGGAGCGGGGAGCAGCAAGCGCGCGTGCAAGCAGCGGGCCACGCGTGGTGGCCCGCCATCCATCGCAAGTCCCCTCCAATCACCACTTCTCCTTGCCCTTGCCCTTCTTGGCGGACTTTTTGGCAGCCGCGGCGGCAGCGGCCGATGCGGCCGCCTGCGTGCGCGCAGCCGCCTCCATCTTGGCACGCGCCTAGGGAAGAGCGAGGAAGAAAGTGGTTTGGTGATACGCAAGGGCTTCAGTGCCTGCCGGGCGGCAGGTGCAAGTTTCGTGCCCGCCCTGACCTTGGCCTTCTCCTCCTCAGAGAGCTCTTTGACGTTGGTCGTCGTGCGGTCGTCGACACGCGCCGCTCCCGACGTTGACCCCTGAGTCAATGGGTGAAAGTAAGTGGGCGAAGGGGGCACGACCGAATGGTCTGAATTGGATATCCGCTGCAAGGTGCGCGAGGCCCCGCGTTCACCTGGGGGCCCCTCGCCACGCGCCCTCGGTCCTTCTTCCGGGCGCGATACGTGGACCGCTCGTGCTTGGGCAGCCAGCGCTCGGGGTCGGGTGGCGGCGTCCGTTCCGGGTGCTCGGGGTCGAAGCCCTTGGGATATCGGATGCGCTTTGACTTGGCGCGGCGCTTCTTGCCTGCGCAGGTCGTGCCAAGCCAGGGTTGTGGGCAGGGGCACGTCGATTGGCGAGGCATCGCGAGGGGCGCGCTTGCGTGAAGCCCGCGTCGCGGTGACGTACGTGGCCGTGTCGCTCGGTCCGGTAGAGTGGCCCCCTCGTCGTCGTCGGCACCAGCGTCTGCGCGCTTTGGCGTCTGCCGCGCAGCCTGAGGGAGCCGAGGTAGCGCACCGCGGAGTGAGAGCGCGGCATAAGCGTGATGCGGCGCATACGCAGGCGGCTATGCCGTCCGTGTGAGGTGTGCCTCTCCGGAACCCAACCAAACGACCCTGCGCGCAGGCGGAGCATGGCCGCACACCTGCTTTGGCAGCGCAGCCTGCTCAAGGGCCTCGGCATCGATCGATGCGTCCGGTTCGTCATCCAGGGGCGGGCACATCATCTCGAGACGAGCGAGGCTCTCATGCGCCTGCAGCGGCGTGTGCACGTGAGTGTGTCGGCGCAAGCCGCGGTAAGAGGCGCACCGGTGCGTAAACGCATCGCCCACCTGCTCGGAGTCGAAGTGGCTCTCTGCGACCACAAGGGCGGCGAGCGTCGCTGCATCACGCGGCGACTTGGCGAGTAGCCGCCGGTGTGCAGCCGCGGCCGCCTCCCACCGCCCATGTCGCGCGTAAAAGGCCGCTGCGGCACGCAATAGCGCTTGCTCGTACGTGTCAGCGCTGCCGCCGGCTGCGCATTTGGCGTCGGCGTCGGCGAGCGCCGCCTCAAGAGCGGCGGTGGCCCCATCGGCGTCGCCCAGCCGCTCATGCAGCGAGACGATAGTGCCCACGAGCGCAGGGGCCGAGGCAAGCGAGCGAAGGCCGTGCAGGGTGCGCAGCACGGCCGCGGTGTCCTGTCGGAAGAGGGCGAGAAGGTCGTGGATGGGCGCAGAGTGTCCATCGCCGCTAGTCCCAGGTACACGCGGGTGCATGCGGGCGCCACTACCCACCTTCGCATCGAGCTGCAGCTGCGCGAGTGTCAACGTCGGCCTCGGGTCGCCCCGTGCATCGGCGACGACGGCAGCCTCGCGCAGCGTCGCCTCCGCATCGGCGGGCCGCTTGGCACGAGCGGACAGCGCCGCCGAGATGACAGCGGGTGCCTGAGGGAATGTGCGGCGGGTGTAGGCTAGGCATGAGATTGGTTGCCGGCCGGAGTGAAAAGTGAAGGGTAAACGAACGTCACGTGACGGGTGAGCGGCGGCCGCACGGTGCCTATACTGGTTGTCTCGCCGGAACTCACCTGCGATTTCGGAAACTCGGCCGCCAGCGTTGCGAGCACCTCCTTCCCTTGGTCCGGCTTGGACATGGCAACCGAGAGGAGTGCCGCGTTTGTCAAGAAGGCCTGCGGACGGTGTAGGGGCCGGTGGACTGCGGCAAGGCGCTGGTCCGATAGTGCCGGAGGTCGTAGGCGCACCTCACGCTGCGCGGGCGTGAGCTTCTTGGCGAGGGCATCCGAGAGGTTCGCCTTGCACTTTTTCCACGAGTCAAAGACGGCGCTCTCGCCGCGGAGGGCCACCTATAGTCGCACGAACAGAGGCGGCGCGACTGAGATGCGACGGTGTGCGCGAGGGTGCGTTGACTCTAGCATGAAGAAGGTGCCGCGGTGTAGGAGCCTGCTCGTACAGCGTCGCGCCAGCGCACCGTGTTGTTGGCGACGACCGCCGCAACGACGGGCTCCAGCTCCGTCTTGAAGGATGCAAGCGAGGCGTACGCGGAGGCCGCCGCCTCGTCGAGCCCAAGCATCTGGTCGACGTAGGCGGCCTGCAAGGGGCGGCCACAGAGCAGTCAGGGAACATGTAAACCGTGCGGGGACGTACGTCTTGATGCCGGGGGCGAGATGGCCACACCCAGCGAGCGGGTGTCCGTATGCGCTGCACATCAAATGAGCCTTTTCCACTGGTCTAGAAGATACAGGTAACCGGCGGGGCTAGCGCCCGAGTAGGATGTGGGGAGCGGCGCAGCGAGAGTTCGAGCGTTCAGGTGTGCAAAGCCACCTGCGCAGTGAGCACACCAAGCTCGACCTCAACCTCCTCCTCTGTGAACTCCTCGCCCGAGAGGCTCTCGCGGCAAAGGGCGAGCGCCTTCTGAAGCTGCTCTTTCGCGCGCGGGAAGTCGCCGCAGCCGATGTGAGCGCACGCGACGTTGTACGCGAGTTCAAACTGTTCCGGTGAGCCCTACGGAGTGGGGTGCGAGGGTGGTGGGTCAGCTGGCCGGTGAATGCGTTGCGGGGGGGGGGGGGGGGAAGGGGGCGGGAGAGTCAGCTCCGAAAGCGGCTGGGCGCGCCCGCCTGCCGAGGACGGCTAGGTTGAGAAGGACGGAGCAGGCGGACGTGCGGAAGCGCGCGGGAAAGTCACTCTCTCACTCGCCCTCCAGCAACTCACCGCCTCAGGCAGTGCCGCCGCATATGCGATGGCCTTCTCTCCCTGTCCGCCGAGAGCGAGAGCGGCAAGGACGTTGGTGTGTACCTCGCCTGCATCAACCTCACCGTTCGCTGCCGCCTCAAACCGCTCGGCCGCCTCAGAGAAGCGGCCCTTACGGTAGAGAATCTGCGCTGCAAGCACAATCGCCTCACGGCTCTCTCTTCCCTCCATCGATGCCAGCGTCTCCAGCGCTTCATCCTCGCGCCCCAGCTGGTAGAGGCAGTAGGCGAGCTCAAAGGGGCTTCCGATGTCACCATCTCCCGCCGCAACGGCGGCGTGGGACGCCCGGGAAGAGAGAGAGAGAGGAGAGAGAGAGAGGAAGGCCTCCGCCCTTGCTCTCGCCAGAGGGAGGGCTTCTTCATATCGGGAGAGCTCGATGAGCGCGACCAGTTTGGCGTGGAGGAGAGACGAGTCTGATCCATCAAGTGCAAGAGCTGCCTCCACCGCGGCCAGAGCGCTCTCCACGTCGCCGCCACACGCCGCGGCACTCACCGCACGGCACGCTGCCTCCATGCTGCCCCTCTCGCTCGAGGGGAGAAGAGGGGTGTCGTTTATTAGAATACTATGACGTCTTCACAGAATAAAAGGTGATAGTGTTTTCGTCTCGCTTCTCCTGTCTTCCTCGCTCTCTCGGTGGCGCATGCCACCCTGCCGCCCCGTGGTCAAATAAGAGAAGAGATGGAGAGATTCAATGGAAAGAGACGGAGAGAGCTCTCCCCCTCTTCCTTCCCTCTTCTCTCTCTCGCTCTCACAGAACCAGCGCTCTCCCCAAGACTCTCTCTCTCTTCTCTCCCTCTCCCTCTCTCCCCTCTCTCTCTCTCTCTCTACTCTCTCTACTCTCTCTACTCTCTCTACTCTCTCTACTCTCTCTACTCTCCTACTCTCTCTACTCCTCTCTCTCTCCTCTCTCCTCTCTCTCCTCTCTCTCTCTCTACTCTCTCTACTCTCTCTACTCTCTCTACTCTCTCTACTCTCTCTACTCTCTCTACTCTCTCTACTCTCTCTACTCTCTCTACTCTCTCTACTCTCTCTACTCTCTCTACTCTCTCTACTCTCTCTACTCTCTCTACTCTCTCTACTCTCTCTACTCTCTCTACTCTCTCTACTCTCTCTACTCTCTCTACTCTCTCTACTCTCTCTACCTCTCTCTTACTCTCTCTACTCTCTCTACTCTCTCTACTCCTCTCTCTACTCTCTCTACTCTCTCTACTCTCTCTACTCTCTCTACTCTCTCTACTCTCTCTACTCTCTCTACTCTCTCTACTCTCTCTACTCTCTCTACTCTTCTTTTCTACTCTCTCTACTCTCTCTACTCTCTCTACTCTCTCTACTCTCTCTACTCTCTCTACTCTCTCCTCTACTCTCTCTACTCTCTCTACTCTCTCTACTCTCTCTACTCTCTCTACTCTCTCTACTCTCTCTACTCTCTCTACTCTCTCTACTCTCTCTACTCTCTCTACTCTCTCTACTCTCTCTACTCTCTCTACTCTCTCTACTCCTCCTCCTCTACTCTCTCTACTCTCTCTACTCTCTCTACTCTCTCTACTCTCTCTACTCTCTCTACTCTCTCTACTCTCTCTACTCTCTCTACTCTCTCTACTCTCTCTACTCTCTCTACTCAACTAAGTTTATACTTAGACGCGATGGAGCGCGCCGACGCGACTCCCCTCTCCTTCGGGCCCCCCACCGAGGGCGCCCCCCCAGTGTCCATGGAGCAGCCGCTGACGAAGCGGCCGCGTCCGCCCACCGAGGCCGAGCAGGTGCGTGCGACTCCGGTCGCGCCACACGGCCCGTGGCCCCGGCCACACCGCACATGGCAGCCATGCTGGCCTCCCCCATGGGGGGCAGCAGGTTGCTGGCAGCTGGCAGCATCCCACCAATGTCAGGCTCATGCAGCCACCCTTCCATTGGGCATGCCTTATGGCAGAGGCCCCACTCGCCCTGGCAAGGGCCGCGCTGCTCCGGCAGCGCGGCCCGCGGCCGGGTGGCCCCTATGGGCACAACACACACCTCAATGCAGCAAGCAAGGGCGAGGACGGCGGCGAGAACGCGAGAACGACATGGAACGAGCGGCGAGAGGCGAGGGCGAGTGAGAGGAGGGCTGTGATGGCAGGGGCTGGCGAGGCGAGGCGAGTTTGTTGGGTACGAGTGTTACGAGAGCGAGAGCGACGAGAGCGAGAGCGACGGATGACGACTGACGACAGGACGACGGACAACGACACCCAGGAAAACACCCCGACTCTCGCCCCACGACTTTCTCACGTAACTCGACTAAAATCAAACCCAAACACTCCGGCCAGACGACAACGGACGATGATCAGAAGGCGATCTGTCGGCGATCCCGTCTGGAAGGGGAATCGCACCATAACGGAAACGAGGGGCAATCCTGCCGCACAAGATTCCAAGAGACCTACCGAATAAGACGAAAGGAGTGCGGTGTGCCTAAGGGGGAGATGCGATGAGATTGCAAATTAAACCTGATTGCAATCACTGCAGTAGATAGAGAAACGCGGAGAAGATAGCGAATTAAACCTATTTGCGAGGCGCCTAGGAGGAAGAAGGGTGGGGAAACTTCCCTTCTCTTCGAGAGAAAGAGAGAGGGCGCTCCACAACCCAAGATCCTATTCGTCCAAGCGAAGCTTTTTGACCGAGAACGAGAACGAGAGAATTATAACGATAAATGCCGAACGACGACGAGAAGCCTAACGAGTGTCGATTCGCGAATGCGACAAGGCGGCGGTGAGGGAGGCGGCGGTGAAGGTGGTGGCGGCGAGGGAGGCGGTGGTGACGGCGGCGGCGGCGACGGCGGCGGCGGTGAAGGCGGCGAAGGCTGCGGTGGCGAGGGAGGCGGCGGCGAAGGCGGCAGTGGCGAGGGAGGCGGCGGTGAAGGCGGTGGCGGTGAGGGAGGCGGCGGTGAGGGCGGTGGAGGCGACGGTGGCGGAGGGGCGTCGATCTATTTAAGGTGGCCGGAAGAATAAGAATAAGTTTCTGATACCCGGATATTCCGAATATCTGGCATAACTGCCATGTCTGCCCGACTATCAGTATCTATCTGGATATTCCTAATGAGCTCCAGAGGTATCCGGATACTATCTGGATACCAAATCTGAACTCCAACCAGATATCCAGATTGCTCAAATCAAACCTGTTACGGGTCTTACGACGTTGCGCCACGCGATCCGGGAGGGGGGGGGTCCCTTTTTCTAATAGAGAGGTGGAGATGTAGAATCAGTCGAAACTCTTGACTCTTGTGAAC
>CM030932.1:6623676-6642529 GCA_018136815.1 Isochrysis galbana
TTACGACCAAGCTTAGTGGGGAAACTCCTCGTCCAGTTCCGTTACCCGAAAATCTCGTTCATCTCGTCGGGCCATCAAGGCCATCTCGTTCATCTCGTCGGGCCATCAAGGCCATCTCGTTCATCTCGTCGTCGGGCCATCAGGCCATCTCGTTACATCTCGTTCACCTCGTTACAATCCAAGCTGCGGCTTTGATTTCCACACTGTGGACCTATTTGGGCTTCAAAGTCGCGTTCCGTCGAAAGAGGACCAGGCGGCCGTTTTGTTTTCACTTCGGAGTGTGGCGGTGTTTCCAGAGAACTATGGTTATAATGACGACTTACGGTGTCGCCGCTCAACCCTCAGCCCGCTTCGTATCGCGGTGGTGCCCACGAGGCAACCACCGCGGCTTGGGCGAGGCAGAGCGCCATCGCCGATCGCATCACCGACTGTATATCGGAGGATAAGATCCCCTCTACATCCGCACGCACGCACATCCACAGTAACGCACGCGACACTAATAGTAACACAGTAGAACACGTGCGACAATATAAAAAAACCTTTAATAATCTCGCCTCGCGCGCGGCACTGAGATCCACTTTCGTAGCCACGCTCCTTCCGGGGATTGACCTCTCAACAAGTTGACTCAACTGACTCCCAAGGGGAATCTAAAGGTAGAGAAGATGGATGCATCAAGAAGATGGATGCATCCATGATACCCCCTCCTAAGCGGAGTACTGGTGCCGGAATTAGTGCCTGAATTATACCGTGTGTGCGTTTGATCTGCGCGTGATACTATTAGTGTGCCCTGTGTGGTCAGTGGCCCCCTTTGGTATCTTTTAACGTGTCATGAAGTAACAGGATGCGCGGCGCGGCGCGGTCTCATCCTCGAGCCGCAAGGGGCCGCGCTGCGGCCTCCTTGTGATACAAAGATGGTCATATGGCGCGCTATCGGTGCCAGCCGTGCTGCCTTGGCGTCTTTGACCCCCACTTATAAAAGTAGGTTCGGCATTTATATATATTTGCGTTCATGCACATGTGCGTGAGCCATCAACAACAGCATGCGCCCTTGTTACATAGAGACGACGGGCAGACGCAACCCTCTAGCTTGTTGCGGACTGCCCGCGCAGTATCCCGCCCTCTGCAGCGGCCCATCTCGCGCCCCGCCTGCCGAAGGCCCATCTCGCGCCCCGCCTTCCGCATCTCGGCGGCGCGCGTCGGCGGCTCTGCCTGGTGGTGCCACGGCACATCGCCAGGCGAGGATGGCGCCGCAAAGGAGCGGAGCCCCGCGTTCTTCGGCGTCGTGCTCGGCGGAAATCGGTGGGTCGCCAGTGACGCGCGCGAAGTCGCGCGCCGCCTCGCTCAACGCCGACTCGAAAACGCAGTAGCCGAAACGCGCGCCATGCAGTGAGCGCCAGCGCGCTGGATCAGCGGCACGCCGGGTGCGCGCCGCCCGCCAAAGCTCACCTAGCTGGACCTTCTGCGCAAGCGCGCTCTTAGTCCAGTGGTGCACCGCAGGCATGGCGCGTTTTTCCACGCGATTGGCAATCGGCGCGTGGCTGCCGAGCGGCGCGACGTGCGAGGCCCAGTTGCGTATGCGCGCCCATGGCACTCCCGTCTGCAAGTCCTGCAGCAACACGTCGGCGGTCTCGAGCACGAACTGGCACGCTCCTGCCGAGTGAAACGCCGCCTCCGCCCCCTTTAGGAGGTAACCAATAACGGCAGGAGCGAGCCCACTTGCGCCGTCGTGTATGCGCAATTTGCGCAGCGCGCTCAGGTTAGAGGGCGAGGCGAGGTCGGCCTGCACATAGCGCAGCGTCAGCGCCCTTCCACCTAGAACTGGTGCAAGGTGCAACTCGACGCCACGCAGCGCGCCCAGCCGCAGTAGTCGCGGCTCGCCACGCACGATGAGTCCCGCCCCATATGCGCCGGCGAGCAGCAGCGGTAGCACGCCGTACCGCGCGCAAAATGGGCGAACGAGGTGACCGAGTTGAAAGGCACCGCCGCGCGATGTGACGAACACGTGCCGCAGGTCGCGCTCCAGCTTCTCCAACTGGACTACGCCAAGCGTGCTGAGTGGGCCAGCGGTCCCCTCAGGCGCCTCTCTCGAGAGAAGAGTGAGCATGCTCGCGGCTGGGAAGGCGGCGAGCAGTGAGAGCATGTCGCCACCCGCCGCAGGAGCCAACGCGTGTGTGACAAGCTCGGCAGGAGAGCCTGCGAGTGTCAGCCCGACCGCGCGGTGCCAGCGTGCCCATCGCGAGACGAAGGGCTCCATCAAAGCGGCGGACGATGGCGAGGAGAAGGGATCCGATGTGGTGGGAGGCGTCCAGGAGGAGTAGGATATGGGCGCGTGGGAGGAGTTGGCGGCCAGCAGCGGCGCGCCCAGTCGGCGCTGCAGCAGCTCCATCAGAGCGAGATCCGACGATGGCGTGGGACGAGCGAGGGGTGGTGGTGAGGGAGGAAGGGCCGTGAGCACGAGAGGAGGAAGAGGGAGGGAGAAGGGGGCAGGGAGGGAGAGGGGGGGGGGGGGGGAGAGGCGGAGAGACAAGGACCCCTCTGCCACTGTTCAGCCCAAGCTATGGGGCCCAGTGACCGCGAGAGGAGAAACACAGATATCAGAGTTCTACCCGAGGGATTCTGCAGAGCTGAAACTCCGCTTGAAAGATGATTGGAAGAGCCGACGGAGTTCCAAGAAGGAATGGCGCCGACGCGAGAAGACGCCGTTAGTTTGGTTCGACTCCGCTGCAGTGAAAGAACAAGAAACTCCGCAAGGTGATACTCTTATCTCTTAAGGTGGCGGCCGTACCGATTTGGGGGGGGGGTTCCTGCCGCGAACCACCTGCCGCGAACCACCAGCCAGCCCTCCTCCATGGACTTGTATGGGCTAGCTGGTGACTTCAGCATGCTCCCTGGAGGTGTTGGGCCGGGCGCACAAGGCTCTGCCGCCCCTCAGGCCGCCCCGGACGACGCGGGCTCGCCTGAGGACTCGCCATCTCCAGGCAAAGGGCCGCCTACGCAGCGGCATGTCCTGCAGGTGCCGAACGAGTTCCCGGACTCCTCAGACTTTCTCTGTCTAGTGTGTGACAAGGACCGTGCAGAGGTGCAGGAGGCGCTGGCACAGGGCAAGGAGGAGGGCTCGGTGCCTGTGTGCACCATGGTGTGGCTCAAAGGAGTCCCACTCGAGGTGGACGAACAGCAGTGGGCGTGCTGGGAGGAGCGCCCGTATCAAGGTGCGCAGTACGCGCACAAGGTTGGCGGACAAATCAGATGGTGTGTGAGGAAGGGCATCGTCAGGGCGCTCTCACACACCATGATTGGGCACCGCACACGCCTAACGCCATGCACAGAGGCCAAGGTGCAGGAGCTGTACGGCAAGTCCGAGGTTGGCTTCCGACCGAGTAAGAAGCGTGTGCGAGAGGCGGAGTGCGCGTGAGCTCCGTCGGCGTGTGTGCGTGCTGAAATGTATGAAGACATAGCTAAAAGTTTGTTTTAACATGTTCCCTAGGAGGTGCAAAACAGTTTCTTGAGTTAGGTTCACGTCCGGGGCGCCCCTATATGCGACCACCCGTTGAAGTGCGAATGAGCTCTCACATACGACTATTTTATCACAGTTGTTAGGAGGGGGGCAAGAATGTGTCCTAACTCGTGAAGAGGTGTTTAGAGGCCTTACAAAAATGTTAAGGAAGAATGCTGTAGCCGCCACTTGACGTCAAAAGGCACTAGGCTGTGGCACGGACTGGAAACACAACTCCTCGTCGACACAGCTCAATGCAGACTCAGACTCATTTCCCACACTGTCATCACTGTCCACATGAGCCTCGCCTGCCACACCTCCGCAATCAACGCCACTTGGCCTTCCCGTCGGAAGAGGTAAGGTGGTGAGCGCTGGCGGGGCCTCGGGCTGCAGTGTGCACTTCGCGGGCCGGCTTCCTTTGTGGCACATCGGCGTGCAAAGCGTTGACGCGATGAAGCACGGACACGCGCGTGTGCAGCAACGTGTGTTGGCTCCGCAAGCACACTTGCCCGGCTGGCCGCGCACATCCAGGTCGGCCTTGTAGGTGTGCTGCTTGCTGGCCGTCTTCGTCTCGCCGGCCCTCTTCTCCTTGAGGTTGGACTTCTGCTTGGCTCGCTTGCGTTTGTATTCCACTTCGCGGCGTTGTAGCGACTGACGCACAACGGTCTGCAACGAACGCTCCCACTGCTTCCTCTGGAAGTCTTCCACGGACAATCCTACTAGCTCGTGCAGACGAGCCTCCATCGTGCCAAAGGCCTCGAGCCTCTCGTCTGGGGCAAATCCCCTGGCCTTCAGCCGCGCCCTATAGCATCCAATGACGGTCGCATTGACATGCGCCAGCCCGAGGTCGGTAGTGGCGCGATACAGGCTGCTCGCCATCGCGATGCCCTTCGGCCTGTACTTCAAGCACACGCTGCCCACGCGTTCCGAGGCGTTCTGCGTGAAGGCGCCCTTCTCCGAGAAGATCCTGTCCTTCTTGTCCACCACGTTCTCCTTGATGTAGGCAGTCATGCGCTCCGCCCATTCGCCGCAATCATTATACACCGACGACGTGTGGCCATCACCGTGCGCGCGGCACTTCACCGGTTGGCCCGTGAGAGGACCACAGGCAGCCTCGTGGATGTTGCACAGATGCAGCAGGCACTCCTCGACCGCCGCTACCGCGCGGTCCACAACAGTCTGGCCAGGTGCCCTCTCCATGTTCACTGCGCTGCGCATCGCAACGCCAATGCATCGCTGGAACTTCTTACCAGCGGATGTGTCGGTCCGTTGCATCCCACATGCAAGCGTGTCCCCCGAGCCGAAGGCTTTCCGTCGGTCTTCCTGACATAAAGCGGGCAGGAAGTGCAAGAGTTGTGCAGGAGGGCGCCAATCTCGCCTGCCTTCTTTCCTATGTTCTTGGCCAGGTGGTTCACGCAAGGACGCGCCACGACGTCTCCGCAGATCGGTGAATCAGCCATCCGCTGTGCCAGTGCAGCAACCTGCTCCACGAATTTGTCAGTGCTGGCATCGCCGTCGAGCACGACGCCGGCGAAGAGGGGTACCACGTTGAGGCAGAACGCGCTGAGCATCGGCGGGACCTCCTTCTCCATCCAATCCACAACTCGCTTTAGCATGAGCTCGAAGGCCTTGGCGTCCATCGACTTGGCGGTGTCCCTATACGCGGCGTCCCCACCGCACCGCGTTACCTTTTTGCAGAAGTGCTGCCGCTCTATAATGCCGCCGCAGTAGTACTCGCAGATGGTGCCCGTGCCGTGCGTGGCGTAGTGCCCCCTTGTCTGCCAGAAGAAGTCGTTGGTGACGGTCCGTCGCCAGACTTTTCCTACACCCCGACGGCGCCTGCCCTAGGGCACTAACCATACTATACACGCTAGCCTGGAGATACATCATTACAGACTTCTACAGAATACAATACGACAACGCCAATTTCTCGGAAGAAGCGGTACTGATACGCATCATCGAAAGATATACGAGGCTGAGCTGCGCCCTCTTATTCGCGAACGCGACAGATTCGTCGAGGACCGCCAAAGCCGGCATGGGACGGCAACCGAAAAAGAGAATCGACCTGGGCATCCTTCGCCCCCTATACGAAACGGACAACAAAGGCAACCTCAACCCCAGCGCGGAACTCCTGTCCCTGGCCTCAAGATTGGAAGTAGAGCACATGGTCAAGACCCTACACGCAACAGGCGAGGAGACGGACCAAAGTACACCATGAAGTAGACGAACGAACATAGACACAAACTCTACAACACGACATAGACAGCGTGCATACCACAAACGAATCAGCACAGAGAAGGACACGATGGAAACACCCAACAGGCCTGCCCCGAACACGCACCCAGAACCGGGCCCATGGTAGTGCACCAGGACCGCACCCCCGACACCAAAGACAAAGGAAAGAGGGGGGGAAGGCGAGGAGGCGACGGGAAGGGATAGAAGGGCGATGTATAGCATACGGTGGATGGTACCGACTAGTAATAGGTGTGTAGCCCCGAATCTTCAGACTCTTTTTTTTTTTTTTTTTTGAGGAAAGCTGTGCAGCTGGCGTGGGGTGGTCAGCGGGTGCCCCGCCCAGACGAAACCGGTGCGCGGTGGTGATGCGCAGCTCATGCAGGCACTCCACGCACTCAAGCCGCATGGCGAGGCCGTACCCTCCGTACGTTCTCTCCTTTTTGCCAAGGGACAAGGAATGGCCTTGTTGATACACTTCACGTTTTCACCCCACTCTTGTGGGCCACAATTACCTACAACTCAGTGCCCTGCCTTGGGCCCTCTTCCAACACTTCACTCCCTCTCCCACTCCCTCTTCCAACTACAACTAACCCAAGAAGCACAAACCCCCTTGCCCTCTGCTTCAAGCACCAAAAATTTCGACTCAAGACAAGAGGGAGGACATGTCTTGAGGCGGCGTCGCTGCCCATGCCTAGCGCAAGGGTATAGCGCCCCCACTCAGACATCTCCTTCCCCACAGCTCCTCTCTGAGGAGCTGCTCCTCTCCCTCCCATTAGGCCCCCTTGCCTGCGAGACCAGAACAGGATCCTGGCGTAGGGGGCTGTCTGAGTGTGGAGGGAGGGGCGCTCTGGCTAGCGCAGGTAGAAAGCTAGTGAAGAGCTGGGTGGCATAAGGGGGGAAGGGTGCTTGCGCTTGCCGCGGCAGGGTGTCCTGTCTTGAGTGAGCGCTAGTCCCGTTCCTTTGCCGCGCCGCGACCCATAAAAATTTGTTAAAAATTTAAAAAATTCATGTTGTATCGGCACGCCCTAGAGGCCTAGGCCTACGCCCAACAAGACCATGTAGGGCCTTTATATCTTCACATCATCACATCATGCCTAATGCTATCCATAATAATCATGAGAATGCTTTGCAGAATTAGGGCGGTCAAACCGTGTTTTTGAATAAGGGGCTCGCGAATGCGACACCCCCCGACTAAGATCGAAACATCTCCTGATGTTGAGCGGTCGGACGGATGGTACGTTCGATTACCTTACCATCGAGAGAAGTGGGGCGTTGTGGCTCCTCACTTTTGTGTGCCACATGGCGACAAAGCGACAGCGGTGACGGTGGCGGAGAGCAAGCGTCCAATCGGTAGCGTTTCCTCATGTCGGTATGTTGGGGTCTCCGTTAATAGCGCGGGTGAGCACTTCAGTCGTGAGGAGGAAGGTGAGCGGCGAAAGGGGGCACCCCCGGGGCATCCCGCTCCCTATCGTGAAGGGTAGCTCCGGCCGCCATTGATTTTGATCGTGCGGACGGGTCTTGCCGCATCGCTGGTGAGTGCTCTAGCTATAGGTGCGGGAAATCAACTCGAAGGGGAAAGAGCCCCGGGGGGGGGGAAGCAAGCGACGGGGAGCGCGGGGTGCTGGGGAGAGCCGCGGGGAAAGGGCTGCGGGGTGCGCGATGGGAACTGAGAGAGCATCGTGAAATTGGTCTGTGAGATGCGAGGATCGTGCTTCCCTCCAGCCACAACACGGATTCTCACTCCCTTCAATAGAAAATCGCGTCGATAGCCATGCCATTGAATGTTTGCATCGACCGCAAAATGTGCCACCTCGAAGCTGGACATGACACCGCCAAGGCCAAGGCCCCAATGAGCACCAGAACTGGAAGACAACGAGGAGGGTCTAGACGCTGGGAGACGGAATGGACCACGATCAGTTGAGTGATCTCGAGCCGCCCTGGGCGATTGGCATGCCAAGGGCAAATGGGGATAGCCACTGGCTGTCGGAGGCTTGGCCGATAGCCACTGCCTGTCGGAGGCTTGGCCGATAGCCTCTGCGCGTGCCTCGCAAGCGAGAGAAGAGGGACACCTCGCGAGGTGCGCAATGGATTTTGCTGCTGCATCCGTAGGGTTGGCTCTCCCTTGCCGCAGAGAAAGAGAGAGAGAACGGACGCCAAGCACACGGGGAATGGGCTCGCTCTCTCGCAGACGACAGGGAAAACGGGGGCAAAGGCGACACGGGGCGATGGTCACAAGAGGAAAGGAGGAAGGAGGGCGGCCAAGAGAGAGCGAAGGTGGCGGGCGACGCATGGCGCCGGGAGACTGGGGCCGGGAGAGGGGATCGATCAGCACAGTGGCGATGAGCCGAGAGTGACGTGGAGGGTCATGGAAGTGAACGGCGGGAAGCCAGCAAGGGAAGAGGGGAGACGGGGCGGGAAAGCTTACGACGGCCCACGGAGGAGGGACGTCTTGTCCGTAGGGGAAGAGGCCGACGCGCACCGGATGTGACACGCAGGCTGCCGCCTCTGCGGTGGCCCTTCCAAGCGTGGTGGGGGATGGGGGTTGGCACGCGGAGGGAGCGGAGTGCACCTGCGTTGGCTACCAATTCGCCGTCGTCTCCTCTGTTCCTTCCTGTGGCGAGGCTCTTCCCACGCATTCGCCACGCTCGTTCCTCTGCCTCTCCCGCCCGTCCCCTGCCCGCCTGGCACTCCTTCTCGGCGGCATGCGCCCTGTCGAACTATCCGCCCAGCCCCTCCCTCCCCGCACGCGGCTTGTCGTGCGTAGCTGTGCGGTTGGGACGGAAGGGCCGCGAGAACGCGCATGTCGCATCCACCCCTCCAGCCGACCGAGAGTCCCCTTTTTTCCGCGGTCTCCTTGTTCCCCCACCTGCCTTGTTTTGGCGGGGCTCTATCCGGCGACACAATCCCGTTTCCTCTCGGTCGCTCGCGCGCCCGTGTTCCTCCCTGTCTCGCGCTGCTTCTTGGCGGCACGGCGTTGAAACCTCGCGCACTCTCGCCTTCCTCGTCGCTTTCGACGCTGTTCTGCTTGCTTGTGACACTACCGCACCGGCGGGAGCCCCCCTTGCGTCTGAGCTGTGTGGCTGCGCTCGACAGAGGGTCGTCAAGAGGGAGGAGAGAGGAGAGCGCGCGTGGCAGCACGCCCGTGGAGGCATGACGGAACGACGGTCACGGTGGACGGTGACCGGCCGCGGGAGAAGGAAGGGGGGTGGAGGGGGGGCGAACGGCTGAGGACGGAGGAGGGCCGAGGGCACGGCCGAGGAGAGCACGGGTGTGAAGTGCGGTCGTCCCGCGTGAGGAGGATGGAGGAGGAGAAGGCGGGCATGAGGGTTGCGACGGGGTAAGTAGTGTGGGGATGAATGGATGAGCGTCGGAGCTGGCGCCCCTGCTAGCACGCAAGAAGAGGGCGGGCGGGCGGGCGGGCGCGCAGTCGATGCGAATGGGGAAGAGAGGAGGTTTGCCTCGGAGGGCCGGTGAGGGGGGAGGCGAAGCGATGCGGTGAGCGAGCGGCGCTCGGTGGGTGCGCGTGCGGAGAGAGGGAGCGAGCGTCGGTCGACGCAGCTTGGACTTGTGCCGATGCGTGGAGGCGGCGGGCAGGCTGGCGCGGTTGCGCTTCACGGTGTGGCGCTCGGTCTGGCGCTGCCGAGAGGCAGAGGGGCGTGGGCGGCGGGCGTGTTTGCAGATGAATCGTGCGCGCTCGAGCTGGCTCCGCCCCGTCCGACGGCGGCTCGCATGCCGAGTGGAGCTTGGTGCCCCTGGTGGACCGGCGGCGCGGCGAGCGGCGCGGCGAGCGACGGGGGGGGAGGGGGGGGGCGAGGAGAGAGAGGGGGAGGGAGGGGGAGAGGTGAGTTCGGGGAGGCGGCGCTATGAGAAGAAGCATGGATGGGTGAAGCTCTCACGCGGAGGAGTGAGTGGGTCGAACTAGTGGCGGCGGGTCGTCGGCAGGGGTGAGGAGTGTGATTGCGGACGTGTCCGCGAGCGGACTTGGGAGTAGATTCGTGATTTGGGAGTAAGCTGAGGGGAGGGATAGGTGAGGAGGCGCATGCGAGCCGCAAGGCTGCCGCAGTGTCCTCCCACGGCGCAGCTCGCCTTGGCTTGAGCTGCTGCCTGCCGACCGAGCAGTTGGCGTGAGAGAGGGTGTGATGTGCGGGGCTCCTTGTGGCCCCAGACAGAGCTTGTCCTCTCTTTATGCTGCTGTGGGGTCTTTCCCCCGACGCCAAGCTCCTACCGGTTCCGCCTTTCGGGGCCACCGTGTGGTGAGCGCCGGTGTGTGAGAGACAGATGGTTTCCCTATGGGCAGATGCCTAGTGTATCCTCCCAGCAGCGCTTCTTCCCGCAGCTTGTTGAGTCCTTTGGACTCTGAGCGTGGGACAGAGAGGCTGCACAGTCGGACTTGGTGGCATCTCCTCAGCTTGCTGCGTATTACTTTCGCCGCTTGCTGGCTCGCATTGAGCCGGCTGAGGCGTGAGTTGGAGCAGAGAGTGAGTCGAGGCGCCTCCGGAGTCTGATTCGTCGTGTTTGCTCTTCGATTGAGTGGAGACGAGATGCGTGGTTGCTCGCGTTGTTCCGATTGGAATGGTGCGATGTGGCCCCGCACGAGCCCTCATCCTTTTGGGTGGCTCGACCTCACTATCGACGTGTGATTGAAGCGGATCCCCTTGTTTGCGGATCTGCGGAAGCACTGTCGATCAGCCTCGGCTCCGCCTGCACGCCTCCTCCCCTTTGGGGTTGGGGTCGTGTGGGCGTAGTTGGGTCTGGTCCATCACGGTGTTCGCGCGTTCTGATTGGATCGCGCGTGGCACTCGTTGTATGGGCTACCTGGTTGATCCTGCCAGTAGTCATATGCTTGTCTCAAAGATTAAGCCATGCATGTCTAAGTATAAGCGAGTATACTGTGAAACTGCGAATGGCTCATTAAATCAGTTATGGTTTATTTGATGGTACCTTGCTACTTGGATAACCGTAGTAATTCTAGAGCTAATACATGCAGGAGTTCCCGACTTCGGAAGGGATGTATTTATTAGATAAGAAACCAAACCGGTCTCCGGTTGCGTGCTGAGTCATACTAACTGCTCGAATCGCACGGCTTTACGCTGGCGATGGTTCATTCAAATTTCTGCCCTATCAGCTTTCGATGGTAGGATAGAGGCCTACCATGGCGTTAACGGGTAACGGAGAATTAGGGTTCGATTCCGGAGAGGGAGCCTGAGAAATGGCTACCACATCCAAGGAAGGCAGCAGGCGCGTAAATTGCCCGAATCCTGACACAGGGAGGTAGTGACAAGAAATAACAATACAGGGCTCTTCGAGTCTTGTAATTGGAATGAGTACAATTTACATCTCTTCACGAGGATCAATTGGAGGGCAAGTCTGGTGCCAGCAGCCGCGGTAATTCCAGCTCCAATAGCGTATATTAAAGTTGTTGCAGTTAAAACGCTCGTAGTCGGATTTCGGGGCGGGCCCGCCGGTCTGCCGATGGGTACGCACTGGCGGGCGCGTCCTTCCTCCCGGAGACGGCCGCTACTCTTAACTGAGCGGTGGTCGGAGACGGGATGTTTACTTTGAAAAAATCAGAGTGTTTCAAGCAGGCAGTCGCTCTTGCATGGATTAGCATGGGATAATGAAATAGGACTCTGGTGCTATTTTGTTGGTTTCGAGCACCGGAGTAATGGTTAACAGGGACAGTCAGGGGCACTCGTATTCCGCCGAGAGAGGTGAAATTCTCAGACCAGCGGAAGACGAACGACTGCGAAAGCATTTGCCAGGGATGTTTTCACTGATCAAGAACGAAAGTTAGGGGATCGAAGACGATCAGATACCGTCGTAGTCTTAACCATAAACCATGCCGACTAGGGATTGGAGGATGTTCCGTTTGTGACTCCTTCAGCACCTTTCGGGAAACTAAAGTCTTTGGGTTCCGGGGGGAGTATGGTCGCAAGGCTGAAACTTAAAGGAATTGACGGAAGGGCACCACCAGGAGTGGAGCCTGCGGCTTAATTTGACTCAACACGGGGAAACTTACCAGGTCCAGACATTGTGAGGATTGACAGATTGAGAGCTCTTTCTTGATTCGATGGGTGGTGGTGCATGGCCGTTCTTAGTTGGTGGAGTGATTTGTCTGGTTAATTCCGTTAACGAACGAGACCGCAGCCTGCTAAATAGTGTCCCCAACCCCCTGTTGGGGCTCGCTTCTTAGAGGGACAACTTGTCTTCAACAAGTGGAAGTTCGCGGCAATAACAGGTCTGTGATGCCCTTAGATGTTCTGGGCCGCACGCGCGCTACACTGATGCATTCAGCGAGTCGTCTCCCTTGACCGAGAGGTCCGGGTAATCTTGTGAACTTGCATCGTGATGGGGATAGATTATTGCAACTATTAATCTTCAACGAGGAATTCCTAGTAAGCGTGTGTCATCAGCGCACGTTGATTACGTCCCTGCCCTTTGTACACACCGCCCGTCGCTCCTACCGATTGAATGATCCGGTGAGGCCCCCGGACTGCGGCGCCGCCGCTGGTTCTCCAGCGCTGGCGTCGCGGGAAGCTGTCCGAACCTTATCATTTAGAGGAAGGAGAAGTCGTAACAAGGTTTCCGTAGGTGAACCTGCGGAAGGATCATTACCGGTCTTTCCACCCCACACTGTCGCACTGTCCGCTGGAGCCTCTTCCGGTGCGCGCGCGGCTCGTCTCGACCGCTGCGCGCCGGATGCCCGGGCTTCCGGCCCGGGCACCGCGCCACGCGCTCTTCTGGGCGGTGGGGGCTCTCGCCTCTGCCGCCTCCCCTCTCGCGGCCCCGGCCTCTGGGGTTCCGATCTCATACCCATCCACACAACTCCTGCCGATGGATATCTTGGCTCTCGCAACGATGAAGAACGCAGCGAAATGCGATACGTAGTGCGAATTGCAGAATTCAGTGAATCATCGAACCTTTGAACGCAAATGGCGCTTGCGGGTTCCGCCCGCAAGCATGTCTCTTCGAGTGGCGTCCCCACCCTCCTCGGAGCGAGCCCCTCTCGCTCCGGAGCCGGCGGCCGCGCGCGCGCTTCCCTCACGGGGAGTGCGCGCGCGCCCGCCCAAGTCCCTTGCGGCCGCCGGTGCGCGCATCTGTGCGCCGCCGCCAGAGAGCTACTTGGTGCCCTCGTGCCCGATTCCCCTCTGGCTGGCGCGCGCGCGCCTGGCCGCGCGCGGGAGCGCGAGCCCCGCTCGCCCTTCCGCGCACCCCCATTCTCTTGACGCGCCATCGAATGAGGCAAGACTACCCGCTGAACTTAAGCATATCACTAAGCGGAGGAGAAGAAACTAACCAGGATGCCCTCAGTAATGGCGAATGAAGCGGGCGTAGCTCACGCTGCCAATCCGGAGGCCTTTGCGCCCCCTGAATTGTGGTCTAGAGAGGCGCCTTCGGGCGCGCGCGCCGCTCAAGTCCCTTGGAAGAGGGTATCGGAGAGGGTGAGAATCCCGTACCGTGGCCGCGCGCGCCCTCACGATGCGTCCTCGTCGAGTCGGGTTGCTTGGGATTGCAGCTTGAAGTGGGTGGTAAATTCCATCTAAAGCTAAATACTGGCGAGAGACCGATAGCGAACAAGTACCGTGAGGGAAAGATGCAAAGAACTTTGAAAAGAGAGTCAAAGAGTGCTTGAAATCGGCAGGAGGAAACCCGGATGGGCCCGGCTTCGGCGCGCCGACTCAGCCGCCCGCTCGGGGCGGTGCACTTTGTCGCGCCGGGTCAGCCGCCGCTCTGCGCGCGTCACAAGCGGGGAGTAGGGCTCCGGCGAGCTCCCCCTCTGCCTCTCGCGGGGCGCCGGCTGACGGAACGGGCCCCTCCGACCCGTCTAGAAACACGGACCAAGGAGTCTGACACGTGTGCGAGTACCCGGGTGGCAATCCCGCGTGCGGAATGAAAGTGAAGGGCACGCCCTGCCAACCGACCTGGACCTTCTGCGAAGGGTTTGAGTGGAGCACACCTGTCGGGACCCGAAAGATGGTGAACTATGCCTGGGTAGGGTGAAGCCAGAGGAAACTCTGGTGGAGGCTCGTAGCGATACTGACGTGCAAATCGTTCGTCGAACCTGGGTATAGGGGCGAAAGACTAATCGAACCATCTAGTAGCTGGTTCCCTCCGAAGTTTCCCTCAGGATAGCTTGAACGCAACGGTTTTGTCAGGTAAAGCGAATGATTAGAGGCCTTGGGGCTGAAACAGCCTTAACCTATTCTCAAACTTTAAATGGGCAAGAGGTCCGGGATGCTTGAGTGATCCCGGGCGGCGAACGGCGCGTTCAAAGTGGGCCATTTTTGGTAAGCAGAACTGGCGATGCGGGATGAACCGAACGCCGCGCTAAGGTACCCAAGTGTCCGCTCATCAGAGACCACAAAAGGCGTTGGTACCTCCAGACAGCAGGACGGTGGCCATGGAAGTCGGAACCCGCTAAGGAGTGTGTAACAACTCACCTGCCGAAGGTACTAGCCCTGAAAATGGATGGCGCTCAAGCGGACCACCGATGCGCGGCCGCCGGCGCGAGCGCGAGGCGCCGGCGAGTAGGAGGGCGCGGGGCGCGCCGCGCAGCCTTGGGCGTGAGCCTGGGTGAAGCGCGCCCCGGTGCAGATCTTGGTGGTAGTAGCAAATATTCAAATGAGACCTTTGAAGACTGAAGTGGAGAAAGGTTCCGTGTGAACAGCAGTTGGACACGGGTGAGCCGACCCTAAGAGACAGGAAAACTCCGCCGAACGCGGCCGCTTCCGTCGGCCCGTCCGTCGAAAGGGAATCGGGTTAATATTCCCGAGCCGACGCGTGGATGGTGGGCGGCGACGCGTACGAACCCGGAGACGCCGGCGCGGGCCCCGGGAAGAGTTCTCTTTTCTTCTTAACTGCCTCGTGCCCTGGAATCGGTTTAGCCGGAGCGAGGGCTGCACGGCAGGCAAAGCACCCTAAGTCTTGGGGTGTCCGGCGCGCCCGCGACGGCCCGTGAAAATCCGGGGGAGCGGTTCGTTCTCACGCTCGGTCGTACTCATAACCGCATCAGGTCTCCAAGGTGAGCAGCCTCTAGTCGATAGAGCAATGTAGGTAAGGGAAGTCGGCAAAATGGTTCCGCAACTTCGGGAGAAGGAATGGCTCTGAAGGCTGGGTGCGGGGGTCCTCCGCTTGAGGCCGGCTGGCTGCGCTGGGACTACGGCCCCGCGCCGCGGACCCGGCGCGGCCGTCCGGCGGACGGCGGAGGAGCGCTCCGGCATTCCCCGCACGCTGAACAGCCGCTTCAGAACTGGCGCGGACAAGGGGAATCCGACTGTTTAATTAAAACAAAGCATTGCGATGGCCCGCGAGGGTGCTGACGCAATGTGATTTCTGCCCAGTGCTCTGAATGTCAAAGTGAAGAAATTCAACCAAGCGCGGGTAAACGGCGGGAGTAACTATGACTCTCTTAAGGTAGCCAAATGCCTCGTCATCCAATTAGTGACGCGCATGAATGGATTCGTGAGATTCCCACTGTCCCTATCTACTGTCTAGCGAAACCACAGCCAAGGGAACGGGCTTGGAAGAATCAGCGGGGAAAGAAGACCCTGTTGAGCTTGACTCTAGTCTGTTACTGTGGAACGACTTGATGGGTGTAGAATATGCGGGAGGGGCAACCCGCCAGTGAAATACCGCAACCGTCAACGTTGTTTTACTTACTCGGTGGTGCGGAGAGGGCCTCGGCTCGCTTCTGGATCCAAGCCGCCTCGCGCGCGCGATCCGCGTCGGGGACACTAACAGGTGGGGAGTTTGGCTGGGGCGGCACGTCTGTTAAAAAATAACGCAGGCGCCCGATTTTGAGCTCAATGAGAACAGAAATCTCATGTGGACCGAAAGGGGAAAAGCTCGGTTGATTTTGATTTTCAGTACGAATACAAACCGCGAAAGCGTGGCCTATCGATCCTCTCGTCTTTGGGAATTTCAAGCTAGAGGTGTCAGAAAAGTTACCACAGGGATAACTGGCTTGTGGCTGCCAAGCGTTCATAGCGACGTAGCTTTTTGATCCTTCGATGTCGGCTCTTCCTATCACTGCCTCGCAGCGGGGGCCAAATGCAGGATTGTTCACCCACCAACAGGGAACGTGAGCTGGGTTTAGACCGTCGTGAGACAGGTTAGTTTTACCCTACTGCTGTCCGCTTTTCTACGGTAATTTGGTTCAGTACGAGAGGAACCACCAATTCGCATCATCGGTATAGCCGCCGCCGGAAACGGCGATGCGGCGAAGCTGCCATGCGCCGGATTATAACTGAACGCCTCTAAGTTAGAATCCATGCCGGAAGGAAAGCTCCCCACCGGCCCGGGCACGCCACGAGCAACGGTAGCACTGCCTGAGCCGCGCGCGACCACAATTTCCGCGCCCGGGCCGACGAATCCCTTGCAGACGACTTGAATAAGGAACGGGGTATTGTACGCGGCAGAGTGGCCTTGTTGCCACGATCCGCTGAGATTCAGCCTTGGTTCTGAAGATTTGTTGTTGCCCAGCGCAACAACCCCTTCAGGCGCGCCACCGCTGACACCTGCCCATTCCAAACGCCCGAGCCACGACGCAAGCCACACGTCTTGTTACCCAGTCACTCGGCATCGAGTGAGCCCTCCCCAAGAATTCGCAGGCCATTCTCTTAAGTGGAAGCGAGGCCGTCCTGAGCCACCACGCAAAAACGCAGGCCCCTTCTACCCCTTGAATGCCCCCGGTCTCCTGCCTACTGGCTTTTGGCGCACACAGTCGATCCAAGGTGTTGCCCTCACCAATGAAGGATACATAGCGCATTGCAAAATTAAAGCTCTCTCGCCCTTTCCTCAATGGGGAAGCGCATACATCTTGAGGGTACTAGGGGCTTCCTTCCGCTAGCGGCAGCCTGCGGGTAGTCGAGGAGGGGCATCACGGTGGTGCCCATGGGGCAACCACCGCGGCTTTACGCGAGGCAGAGCGCCATCGCCCGCACTGCTGTATCGCAGGCTACACTCACATACGAAGGAGGAGCGAGCGGGGAATCTTTTGTGCCGCACCGCGCGGATATGAAATAAGAATCCCAATAAACATTACCGATGAGCATTACTACCGCTACTGCCACACACGCCAACCCGCGAATCATGTTCCTACAACAACACAGGCCACAGCTTGGTTAGGGGCAAGGGAGCCTCTCTGCCCTCGGCTCTTCCTTCGTGTGCTTTCTTTTCCCCCTTTGGGCGTGCACCCTCTCCGTCCGGTCGGGATCCTCCGATCTCGATCTCCTTCGCCCCGTGGGGGTGATCGCTCTCGATCCCCCCCTCTTGACTTCTCATGTGTGCGCCCCCTTTTTTTCCTACCCCCCCCCCCCCCCCCCCCCCCCGTGTGTGTTTCCCGCATTTTCTCTCTACCCCAGAGTTTCCCAGGGGCTCTGGGCGAGCTCTCTCGACCGCCGTCGCCCCATCCTCGTGCGAGCGGTGTTCCCGCCGGTGCTATGCCTCCCTCCAGCCCCAGTGCTCCCTGTGCTCAGCCCTCCACCAGCATGGTTGCCCCTGGAGGGCCCCATCCCACACCTCAACTATTCTCTGAATCACAAGCCACAACCACAACCACAGCCACTCCACTCCGCCAGCCACATGGTGTTCGTCTCCTTGCCCGTCCCGGCCTCTCCTTCATCCCATTCCTTCACGCCATGCGCTCACAAATTGAGCAGCTGCAGCTCAGCCTCTCCCACCTAGAGGTCCCACCCCCACTCACCCTCTCGCACTCCCTTCCAGCCTATCGCCCTGGCACCATCGCGGTGACCAGGGCGGCCGAGAGGAGAGAGAGCGACGCCATCGCTCGCTCTCTCTCCAGAACACAACCGGATCAAAACCTCTATACAAACCCCAAACACCACGATCTCACGCACACTCACATTAACACGTAGAACACTAACGTAAACAGAGCGGGTGCGTGAGAGTGGGGAAAAGGGGGAAAGAGAAAAAGAAGAGAGGGGGCCCGTCGCCTCTCCTCACGTGAAGAGGGAGACCTCACAGGACTTGGAAAGTAATTACGAGGGAGGACGGAGGAGAGGACGGAGGGGCACCCGTAACACCCCCTCCAAAACGGAGCAACGGGTGCGACGTTTTGTTTTAGGCAACCAGGAACTGTCTCACCAGCGGCCGTCTAATTTACCCATTTCCAGGGCAATACCCTAAAAATCGCGTGATAAAACCTCAATCTTGACTTGGTGAATTTTCACCCTTAGAAGTTGAAAGGCGTGTTTGACCGCCCTACGAGAACGAGGGACGAGAAAAAAAAACCTTGTAATATTCTCGCCTCGCACGTGGCACTGAATCACTTTCTCGTAGCCACGCCCCCTTCCCTTCCTCACCCTCATTCCCCGCCTTGCGGCAACTCCCCTCTATCACCGATGGGTCCCTTGTCTCTTGACCTCTATCATGGATACATCCATGATATGTGCATCATAGATGCATATCTATCATGGATACATCCATCTCATGCATCGTGGATGCTCATTCTAACCTCTGTATGTTTATACTGAGGTCTCTGCTTCTCACTTCTCCCTCGAACTATCGTTAAAACGATAGGGTCATGGAGCGCGCGCCGCCGCCCGCTCTCGCTGCCGCTGCCCTCGCCGCGATGGACGAAGGACTCATGGACACGCCGCTGTAATAAAAAATAATTACAACTGGGAATATCGGCGGCTGCACTGAGCCGCTGGCCGATGCCGCACGCCGACGCAGGTGAAGACGCAGGTGAAGATGTCCCAGCAGGCCCTGCAGAGACCCCGGCAGAGCCCGGGGCGGGTGGGCGGTCATCTGAGCGCCCCGGCTTGCATTAATGGTCATGTCTCGGGCCTAGGCTCCTTCAACGGCGAAGGGGTAGCGTTGCGCACTCCCGGGGTTGCTGGAGTGCTGCAGCGACAAACTGCGAGGATGCTGCTGAGGCCGTAGAGGTCGCCAGTCGAGCGCCCGAAGTCAGTGGTGTCGCAGATTTGGCAACCAGTGGTGAGTCAGGCGCTCTCCGGCTGGGCTCCTTCAGAAGGCGAAGGCTTAGCGTCACGCATTCCCAATGTGCGGGAGTGGTGCAGCTTGCGAGAGTGCTGCAGCGACGAACGGCCCGGATGCTGCCGGGGGCAGCAGAGGTGGCCCCTTTGCACGCCCGACTTCAGC
>CM030932.1:6642629-6667629 GCA_018136815.1 Isochrysis galbana
GCGAGTGCGCCTTCTGGGAGACTTCGGGACTACTTGAGCTTATCGACGCCCTGCTAGTTAAGGACCCCGCGCGTCGCCGTGGATCGGGCGTAGACGGTGTCCGCGCGATTCAACGGTCCGCCTTCTTCACGGGCGTCGATTGGCCAGCGCTCGACGCAAAACGGGTACCTTCTCCTCTTCAGCGGGCTCTGTACGTGCGAGAAGCCGACGTGACGCTCTCACGACAATTCCGAAATGGAGAGGACATTCACAAGGTGCGGCTGTGGCGTCCATAGCTTGTGCCCGCTCCCGGTGATGCCGAGGGAGTGTCGAACATAAATTTGTAAAACGCTCGTCTGCGGACTCCTACGAACGCTGGGATTCCCCTTCTCCACACGTAAACGAACACGCCCACACGCCCATGTACACGCCAACATGCTCATGTGCGCACATGCATATGCGCCCGTTCCAACCACCCGTCCCAACCAAGGCCAACCCAAACCAAACCACAAACCCACGTGTGCATGGATCGGTACAGGTGGTTGAAAAATTGCAGCGTATTTCTCTCGACGGCGGCCGCTCCGCTCCCAATGCCGAGGGAGAGGCCGGTCCAGGAATGATTCCGAACTGGGACTATATCTCACCCTCGGTCATCTATCGCGAGTATCTAGACTCTCCTTTCCACAACGTGAAATCGCACGTTTAAGACACATGGTAGGCCGTCACAGCCAAGTTGACGCACGGTACTTAGCCGCCGTGTGTACCCATCCGCGTGCGGCCCTAGATAAATGAAGTGGACGTACCCTGCACTGGCTTTGTGGATAGAACGTAGCCGAGAATTTACTTGTGACTCCATCAAATTGCCATCGTGATGGAGTGCGCTGAGACTTCCTCGAGCGGATTACGACGTTACACCGATCGGGATGAATACCGCCTCAGTTCGCAGCCGACGGTGGAATGCCCGAGTGTCAAAAAGACTCCTGGGAAAATTAATCCAGAGTCATTGGGCGCCGATTTCGACGAGGCGCCGGCGCGCGGGGGACTCGATTGGCGGCGCTGACTCGGCGGCACTTGCGGATTTGGTGCTTTGACTGGGCCGGACACCGGGCTGATGCCGAAGAAGGGCGTCGCAGCGCGTCATGAACTTGGGCGCTCCAGGTCCCTCAGGGCCGCACGTTGGCGCGTTTGCGGGGGCGGCCGAGCGCCGACCGAATTCGACGAGGCGCGCGGCGGACGCGATCGGCGGCGCTAGCTCGGCGGCACTTTCGGATTCGGTACTTTATTGGCTGGCCCGGGCACTGGGCTGATGCCGAAAAAGGACGTCGCAGCGCGCCCGAGCGCGGCGCGAACTTGGGCGCTCCGGGCCCAACGTTCGCGCGCCCTTGCGAGTGCCGCAAGGGGTCGAGCTTTCGACGAGGCGGCGGCGCGCATGGGAGGCAGTAGAAGGCGTTGGCGGCAGCCATGGCAGTGGCTTGGAGCGGCGCTATGTACCGAGGGCGCATCGAGTAGTGGCCCACCGCACGCCCACGCTCGCGTCGGACATCGGCTCTCTGAGATGGTATTTTTGCGCCTTTTCTCGCGCGTTTTGGGTTTTAGGTCACGCATCGTTGTGGGGGCTACCATGGGAGGTCTGAGGCCCAAAGGGCACCGGATATGTGGTAGAGAGACCTATACGGTCAGTACTGTCAACTCGTTTCGTGATAAAAGCTGTTTCATCTACCCGGGAAGCTCAACACCCCTGGCTCTCGCCACCCTGTTGACGAATTGGGATGGCCCATAGGGCCTGAGGGCAATGAGGAAGGAGGCAGACCGGCGGCAGGCGCGGCGGAGGAGACGACTTCGGAGACGCTGACGGGCTGAGGCCCGTCAGCAGAGGAAGGCGGGCAGGCGGGCTTGAGCGAGGGCGAGGACGGCGGCGAGAGCGACATCGAGCGAGAGGCGAGAGGCGAGGGTGAGTGAGAGGAGGGCTGTGTTGGCAGGGGCTGGTGAGGCAAGGAGAGTTTGTAGGGTACGAGTGTTACGAGAGCGAGAGCGACGAGAGCGAGAGCGACGGATGACGACTGACGACAAGACGTCGGATCCAACGATGCTGCGACACCGACTCACGAACACACTAGAATCATTCACCCAAACCAAGCAAAACATGAAATAACCGAGACCCCACATCGCCGGTAACTCAAACACGTCGCGAGAGACAGAGAGAGAGAGCGAGAGAGAGAGAGAATCCGCAGCGACGGTCGGAGCGTGTCTTCGCTTTGGATTTTCCCACCAAGGCGGAAAGTCGAAGAGGAACGTTATGTCGCGCAACCACGGCGATCACATTGGATACAGATCGCAGCGAGGTATCCTTGCAATCGAAGAAATCTTGCTGTTGAGCGTGGACCTTCTAGACGTTTCTATCGAGCAACCCCGAGTAGCAACCAAGGGAGGAGAAAACCAAAAACCAACGGGACCAAGGGCTTCCATGCAACTTGCATCAAGGGGAAAGATAACCCAAAACCAAAGCAGCGAATCTAAATCAATCTCCAAGGGGAGATGGCAAACCAAGGACCAAGGAGAAAGATTCCCTCACCCAAGCAGCGAACCTAAATCGATCTCCGAGGGGAGATGGCAAACCAAACCTGATTGCCCCCAGAAGCAGGTAAAGAAACGCGGGGAGATAGCGAATTAAACCTTTTGCGAGGCGCCTGGGAGGAAGAAAGGTGGGGAAACTTCCCTTCTCTTCGAGAGAGCAGAGGGAGGGCGCTCCAGAACCCTAGATCCTAGGCGTCCACGCGAAGTTTTTGACCGAGAACGAGAACGAGAGAATTATAACGATAAATACCGAACGAAGAGAAGAGAGAAGCCTAGCGAGAGTCGATTCGCGAATGCGACACCTGTTTCCTGTATATACTGGCGTGGAGATACGAGATACATACTCACTGACTTTTATTTAAAAACATTTTAATATTCTTACCGCACTCGCGGCAAATTGAACCACTACCCACTACAAGTAGCACGTAGCATACTCTCTACACCCCCAATTCCCCCGGCCCTTCTCCCCCCGCCATCAGGCGGCTCCCCCCGTACACGACTAGGGGGATTGGGGTGGATGGAGAGTCCTTGGACCGATGGCGCCTACGACGTCTTCTCCTCGATGAGCCTCTTGGGTGGCATCACCTTTTGGTTACTCCTTCTTACTGCAGGCGGAGCCATCATAGCGTCCTCGCGGAATGGCCTCAAGGGGGCCGAGATCGCGGTCGGGGTGGTCTTCGCGCTGTTCATTCTTCTTCTCCTCTTGGCATTGTGGAAGACGAAGGATATTCGCTTTTACAAGACGAAGAACATGCAACTAGCCTCGGATGCGAAAGAGAAATTGCAATAGGGTGCACAAAATGTAAGCGGTCGACGTCCTTAGTGACGTCGGCTATGGCATACTTGTTGTTGGGCGTAGTGAGGCCGCGGTGGCCGAAGCGCGCGCGGCAGGTCGCGAGGGGCTGTGATCGGGCACTTAGGGGTCAATCAAAATAATTTACTCAAATAGACGAGAGGGTTACCAAAAGCTTATGTTTCGCGCCATTTATATATCAACATCACCTTCCTTAAATTTATTTTAGCATTCGATGATGTTGCATTATCTGTAAGAGTCTTAATATTTTGACGAATATTAAGAACTATTTCATTGAGGTCATCGTCACTCATTGGAGTATTCTCTTGTAGAATTAACCTCTGGACAATAGCAGCTAGCTTAGAGATGCAAAGCGCCGAATACTCTACGGCATATTCATGAGGAGTAATTTTAGTATGTGTGTAAGAAAATAATTGGCGGTCTTCCAATTGACGTTCATGTGGTTGCATTCTTCAACCCTCAACCTCAACCCGAGTGCGGCCATGGTGGTCCTGTTGTCCAAGTTAGGGGTCAATGAAAATCATATACCTAAATAGACGAGAGGGGTGTGACGTAAAAAGGGTACCTCGAGTTGCACCTTCTTGATGGGCGGTGCTGTGTGCTGGGTGCGGCTCGCGTCGTGCCTCAGGCGGCTTCCCTTCATTTGGTCTCCTTTCCCTCAGGGTTTCTTCCCCTCCCGTGGGGACTCTCACCCTACCATGAGCCCCCCCGCGAGCACCCCGAAGGAGAGGCCCAGGAGCACCACGTACGCGACGAGAACGGCGTCGCCTTGGCTCGGCATGAGGGCGCGCCCCGAGAGGGCCTGGTAGACGCCCACGCCGAGCACGGCGTAGCCTGTCCCCTTGTGCGCGACCCGCCACACGGCGCGGCGTGTGGTGCGGGCGGCGGGCGTGCCGCGCACGAGCGCGTTGAGCGGCTGCAGCAGGGCGAGGGCGAAGGCGACGATCCCGAGCGTGTGATGGGGGTGCGAGAAGTGGCGCCCTCGGGGCACCCACGCGACGGAGAGCGCGACGCCGGCGGCGGCCACCGCAAGGCCGCTTCCCTGAGAGAGCGGGGGGGGGGGAGAGTGCGTTGTTGGGGTTTCCTCCCTTTTTTGGTGGGAGGGAGGGCCGATGGGGGGCGCGAGGAAGGAGAAACACACCTGCACCACGCGATGCACACGGAGCCAGCGGCCGCCGGTGAGCCGGGAGCGCCAAGCGAGCGAAAAAAAGGCCCCCGAGGGGCTCTCCGCTCGAAGCGCTCGATGGCAGACACTGACAGCTACTCCTACCATGACCTCTCAGACATCTTCCCGCCAGCAACAAACAACGACTCTTTCACGGCCGCGTCAGCTGCCGGCTCGATCGAACGGCCCTCTGCCTACGAGCCTGTAGTCATCGCATGTTCGACACAGTCTAGCAATATAGGTGCTAGCCCTGAAGCTTCAGATTTTTTTTCTCGCTCCTCGTTACTTGCCTCTCGCCAGCCGCGACCGTAACCGTAACCGTAACGTCGTAACGGTAAGTTTCGCGGAGTTTCGCATATGGCGCAATTTTGGGGCCCAAGTTTCGCGAAAGTTTCAGGGCCAAAAAAGTGACCCAAGTTTCGCGATGAGTTTCGCGAAACTCTTACCCGGCCCTAGCCACCTTCATGTCCTTGTCGCACCGCGCCCAGATAAGAATGTGTCTTAAATTATGTAGTAGATCGCACTACTGCTTCAAGCGAGCTGAGGAGGGAGCAGAGTAGAGAGTAGAGAGTAGAGAGATCGTAGACCTCTACTCTACTCGCTGTTATATTAACTTATAAAGGGTGTCTATCTGTGTGTCCGTTTCGGCAACCGCTAGCGTCCGCACGTTAGAAGAAGAGGAGAGAGAGAAAGAGAGGACTGAGAAAGAAGAGAGGGAGGGAGGGGAGGGAGGGAGAGAGAGAGAGAGGACGAAGACACAGAGATAGGGGGATGAGGAGGGATAAGAGAGAAGAGAAAGCAGAAGAGCGAAAGGGTAGGCGGCGGCGAGGCGCATGCATGCGCGAACCGGTGGGCCGCGTGGTGATCACGCCATCTCCTCGCTCTGAGCCGTCGAGCTGTGCGACCTGCTCTCGCTCTGAGGGCGTCACCAGACAGCATGAAGCATCGCCGCCACGGCTCTCGCCCCTCTCTGCTTCTCTCTCTCCCTCTCCCTCTATTTCTCCCTCTCTCCCTCCCTCCCTCTCTTCCTCTCTCCCTCCCTGTGCTTTCTACTCTTCTCTCTGTCTCTCTCCGCCCAGCACAGCTCCTTCAAAAGGTTCCCACAGGCCTCACCCACCGCCGCGGCTGCGATCCGCTCGCAGCCCTCGAACGCCGAGGCCTGCACTCACCGCTGGGGCCGTGCTGCCCTTTGCAGAGCGCCCTAGCCGGCCGCCAACGCTCAGAGGGTGCGAGGTAAGGGCGCGGCTCGACTCCGCCCCACTCTCTGGTCCATCCGGGCAAGTAAGAGATGTCGAGGAGCAGGCCACAACGCCGGGCGGCACGGACAGGGGTGGGAGCCACGTCAGAAGGCAGAGCAAGCTAGAGCAGCGCACTCAGCACACAGGCTCTACACATGAGCACATTGCAGCTTGCGCTAGGCCTCTTACGGACACAGCGCCAAAGTCCTGCCGGCCATATGCCCCCGTCGTGTTGGCCATGTCAGCATGTGATTCCGCCGATGTTTCCTTGCGGCCGAGCACCGCACGATTTGCTGACCGCAGCAGCGCTCCGATACGCCGTCCCATCCACGCGCATACCAATTTGATGCTACCCCCATCCAAGTCTACGCGCGCAGCTGGGCTTTCTTCGGCAGACAGACATTACGTGTCGAGCCCAAGGTCCAACGTGGATGGAGAACGTAGCCGCAAGACGAAGCATGACTCTTTAAGTGTGACGGTCGTGGGTTCGAAGACCATCGCCGAGCCGGCTGATGATTCATCTGCGAATGCCCGACACGTGCCACCTGCGCAAGGACCAGCTGTTTCGGACAGCACTTCCGCCGTCGACAGTTGTAGCCGGCGCTCAGGACGCCTTCGATGGGCCGCGCCCGCGCTCGCTGCTAGTATCCGGCAATTGGGTGACGAGTACGTGCCCATTGCAGACAGTCTAGAGAGAGCCGGCGTGACAGGAGAGCAGGCGGGCACATTGGATGCGTCTAGCCTAATCAATATGGGTGTCCGTGAGCTGCGCATTGTACGAGGCCTTACAGCACACTTGAAGCACCTGCTGGCCCATGAAGCTCAGGAGGAAGCTACTGGGCCCCAAATGGCAGCCAACCATGTGGGGCGCCCATCCCCGTCGCCAGACTGTAGAGCACACAATGTCAGCGAGTCGACGACCTCGGAAAGCCCAGACACGGGTTGCATCATAGACAACGAGATATGGACTCGCAATGGTGTCGGGGCAACTGACGAGTACATCGATTCTGGCAGGCCTCTCGAAGACTATGCAACTCGAGGAATGAATGGGTCGCGCATATCGAGTACCGTCCCGATTATCGTCTCCATGCCGGCGGTCACCATGCGCAAGGATGTGTTGGAAAGCGCAGGCAACGCCGTCCCCTTGCCGACAGTTGTCAGCCCAGCGGGCGGCAAGATGGACGCATGCGATGGCCGCTATGTCGCGGTCCAGGCAGGCATTGTTCCTGGGTCGGTTTATAAGCCAAGCCCACATTCACCGGATGGCCACGGGTCTATGGCAGCAACAGCCGGAGCGCCATTGAGGGCTCAGGCAAGACCGCCAGTTTCTCGCCTACGAATGGACATTGCCTTGCTCAGCTGGCTCGCCAGCTCCACCACGAAGCGCGTAAGGGCGCACAGTCGGGGCGGGCTGAGTGGGCTTAAGAGTCTTCTGGCTCGTGCTACTGCAGAGGTCGAGGCTGCATCGGACCTCACGTACATGCTCTGGTCGGTTCGGTCTAGCATTGCCGCAGCTAGTGTAGGTGCCAGCCCAAGCGATGCTAGCACTCGCGGGATCGCTTGCGGCGACGCCGCGACCACCAAAGTGCCCTCGGAGGCTCAGGTGATGGCACTCGTGTCTCGCCTACGCTCGCATTATGCATTGCTCGATCGACGCGCAGAAAAATTGGCCGAGTCTCGTGCGACACCACCGCCGTTGCTGTGCACTGACGGCTTGGCTGCCCGGGTCGTCTTCCATACCTATTCGAAGCGCCGAGGATCAGCCCCCGCCTTTGAAGCTGTCGCCGGCAGGCCCCGACGATGTGTGGCGATGCTTCGGGCTCCAGGCGTGCTGATGCTTGAAGAGGCCATTGCCGATGCAGAAGGTCAAGACTTGGCGGAGGGTTGGGAGTCGGGTGTGCTAGGATCGACGGTCCGAGCACCCAATCCTCCGGATTGTGGGATGCGCGGCAACTTCAACGCCTCTGCGAATAAGCCCGTGAGCCCTCAGTCAATCTGCTTGCCGCTCCATGGCTGCTACGCGAGGTTAGACCCCGTGGGATTCAACGAGCCCCCAGTTTTAGCTGTGCACATCGGAGGGGCCACGCTGCTTGCCGATCCAGTAGCCTTCGCATTCAGCATGGCAGGCCAAGCCGTGCCAGGAGCGGCAGTCGTCGCTGCGCCGTGCATCTCTTGCGACGTGTCAACGAGGGCTGTCACCGCGGACATGGCCCTTCCTGTGTCACCGACTCGCACAGCATTCCGTCCGATGCCAAATCCGGAGCCGTCTTTCTGCGTATCAACCGCTCCTGCCGCGGCCGGTGAAGCAGTGAAGCTTCAGGGCACGGTGTTCCGCCCACAGTCACCTACACGTTCGGCCCGACGCGAGGTGATGAGCAAGCCACGCTTATGGAGCCATGACCTTTCGCGTGCCTCGCAATCACCACGGCATCGCGACGAGCACGGCATGTCAGGCGACTGTGCCCGCCAAATCTCCCACATGCGTGGGCATGCTCTAGAAGCGGGTGGAATAAGATTTCCTAGAGGCACCACATCGGTAGACGACCCGCACATGGAGCAAGATTGCAAGATGACGCCGGCCCACAAGACTTCCTCCAACGAAGATGGACCATCCACGGCTGCGGCGCGTGTTTGGGCACCACTGTCCTTCGAGGCCCTCGCCACGATATCGTTCGATACTGGTGAGCGCGATCTGGAGGAGGAACGGCGCGAGGCTGCGCTGTGGCTAGCATCGTGCTGCGTAATTGCGCGGTCTCTCGCTGCCTCCATTCTTCACGAATCGCGGCTCGTGGTGGCCTGGTTGGATTATTTGCGGGCGGTCGATGCGTCTTCGAAAAGGCACGCCATCGCTGCCCGCGCTGCTACGCGTTGTGAGGCACAGCGGGCCAATGTTGGTCAACGACGAGGCGCCGGCGCCACGATGGCCGGGCCGTCGACGATGCCGCTCATGCCTTCTGCCGTCCTCGCCAACCTCGTGCTCCGCCCGCCAGCTCCACCACCGACCCCTGACGAGCTCGTTAGCATTGCGGAGGCCATCGTCGCAGCCGAGATGCCCTTGCCCGCTCCCGACTTTCTGGCCGGCGGCACAAGGAAGACATCCCATGTTCAGGACGGCCTAAAATCGTGTATATCCGCACACGTGAGCGCTACGTTTGGCACTGCACCGCCGGCGGTGAAATCCACGTGGGGCGGGGGTTCGCAAGTTCCAATTCCCCGGTTGCGAGCAAGACGTCCCAAGTTATCCAACGCTGCAGCACGACGTAAGGCCATCGTTGATTTGCAGAATAGAGCTGCAAACCGCACGGCCGTGCCTCGCACGGCCGCGGCTCAGGCAGAGGCATCATCAGGCCGCGTGGAAGGTACGGCAGACGTCGGGTCGACGAGCTTTGAGCACGCAGAAGTGGCTGGGGATGACGATGCATATGGCGAAGACGAAGACATAAGAGCCCTCTTCGAATCGTCCACGGATGACGAGGAGGACTACTCTGTCGTCGGGAGGCATGCGGATGGCCCGGGGACGTTGGCCACCGAGGTGGCGGCACAACAAGCCGTCTTTGACCATAGCACCAGCCGTGACGCAATGCAAGAGCGCGTTTCCTTCGCACCTTCAGACGTCACGGAGGTTATGCCCTCTCATTCCCGAATCCCTTCATCGCCCTCGACTGGAGTCATCGCCTCCACCAGTCGACCGGTGACCCCATCCTCTCCGAATCCTTCTACAGTGCAATCCACGCAGGAAATGTCGCCCGCAGTGCCCGCGGCGCCGTATTTTAAGCCGGCCCGAGTGACTGTGCGCAGTCTTGCCGACGACTCCATCAAGCTCCAAGCCGAGCTTCAGTCTGTCGTTGCAAGCATTTGGCAGTCTGACGCGGCCTTGTGTGGGGCTCACGAGGTCGAAGCAAGCCAGCGCGCGTCCGAGTTCGCAGCATCTGCCCTCACCGCGGTTCGCGGTGGACTGTTCAAGTCGGTCGATGTAGCCCGGGAAACGAGCGATAGCGTCTTCCTGCGCGTCGAAATATCTCGCGGCTTTCTTCTCTCGGACCGTTGGCCACCCCTTAAACTTCTAGGAGCTTTGCCTGGGGTATCTCCTGCCGCTGCTGCCGTGTGCGCCTCAAGAGCAGTGGATTCCGATGCTCTACGCGCAGGTTGTGGCTTGCGGCTATTCCTCGTCTCTTCGCAAGTCGAGTTGATCGCTACATCTCCCGCCGAGGCGAGCGCATGGGTAGATGGAGTGAATTGGTTACCTTTTGGGTCTAAGAACCTCGCCCTATCCGCAAATGTGGCCATCGCGCACCCTGCCCTAGCGAGGCAACGCACGGATGGCGGCGACCCTTTCGCAGGTGACACTGCCGTCTCGCTCGGGCCTTCTGGCGATCCTGCTGAGGACGAGATGAGAACCGCGTTCCGCGTCTTTGACAAAGATGGCTCTGGCACTGTGTCGCGAGAGGAGCTGCGCGCGATCCTGCGTGCCGTCGGTGAACGGCGCTCGGAAGCAGAGCTAGAGGCCATGCTTGCTGCCGCTGACGTCGATGGCGATGGTACCATCGACTACTCGGAGTTCAGAAAGCTGATGAAGGGCTCGTAGGCGAGAGTTGCCCTGGCTAAATGGCGCGCGAACACTCTACGAAGGAACATACGACGACCCACTCTGATAGATAAAATCCAACAAAGTATACGTATGATACATAACACACAAAGGTGCTTGTGCGTTTAATTATGTTGATGCTGTGCCGGCGATTCTCCTAGGCCTCATTTGTGTATTTTCCCCTCTTTGGGTCGTTTGTATATGTGCGGCTGATGCCAAATCGTTTGCTGATGGAGCCTACCCGCACGCATTACTTGTCGGGCTTTTATACCTGCAAGGAGTCAACTATCAAGAATCGTTAAAAAAACCTTTTAATGTTCACGCCTCGCGCGCGGCCATGGGTTTAGCTACTGTAGCCACGCCCACTTCCCTTCCTCTCCCTCGCTTCCCGCCTTGCGGCAACTCCCCTCGTGCGCTACTTGGGGCCCAGGTTGCGGGGGGGGGTAGGTTGGGCGGGGTGCACCGACCCCTAGCTAGCTAGTGGAGATTCCCCGTCTTCCTCCTGTGCCTCTAGGTGGCCCGCTTCTTCTGTGTCGAGGCGTGGTGTCGAACACGCGATGACTACGGGCTCGTAGGCAGAGGGCCGTTCGACCGAGCCGGCAGCTGACGCGGCCGTAAAAGAGTCGTTGTTGGTTGCGGGCGGGAAAATGTCAGAGAGGTCATGGTAGGAGAGTAGTTGTCATTGTCTGCCATCGAGCGCTTCGAGCGAAGAGGTAGACGGAGGTTCGGAGGATTGCGACGCGTGGCGTCGGAGAGTAGAGACGAGGCTAGCTAGCGAGCTAGGGGGAGAGAGAGAGAATGAGAATGAGAGCTTCTTAGGTCCTCAACTAAGTTTATACTTGGTTGACCCATGGGGGGGCACGAGCCCCCCCCTCTCTCCACTCCTCCCCTGCCATGGGGGAGGAACCACCCATCCTCCTGGCACGCTTGATGGCTTGCCAGGAGGCCACTGCCCTACTGACCCACTCCCTTCCCCACAGGCTCGCCTCATTCGCCCACATCCTGGCCCATCGTGACCAGCCCATCGCTCCAACCCCCCCTCCCCCCCTGGTCGACAGGCAGACAGGTGCAGATTGGGGGCCCCAGAGGCCCAGGAGCGCCAGCGAGGGAGAGGCAGGGGAGGCCAGGGCCCAGCCCCAGCCTCCTCTGCCCCCAGAGCTGGCCTCCAGGAGCCTCCAGGTGTCGCCAGGGGCAGCTGCAGGCCTGCCGCAGGCGCGCCATCGCGCGTGCCTGCAGGAGAGGATGCCAACAAGTTGCAATTCATCTACTCGGGTCCCTACCGCGTCGTAGAGGCTCTGTCCGACACAAGGTACCGACTCCGTGATTTGGAGAACCGGTTAGTCAAGGAGGAGGTGCACATCTCGAACCTCCGGCCGTATCATACTTTCGTTGATGAAGAGCCGCTGGCTGACGACGAGTACATCGTTGAGAAGTTGCTCGATCGTCGTAGCCATGGCGATTCTACCGAGTACCTCGTGAAGCGGCGTGGCTATTCTCTTCGAGAAGCCACCTGGGAGCCTCGTTCCGAGTTGCTCCGTCGTTGTTCTGACTTGCTTGATGATTATGATCGCTCCGTCGAAGAGACTTGTCCAGAAGATGTTGAGTCCCCGGAAGCAACTTCTTCGTCGGCCAGGGATACTCCTCTTCCTCCCGTTCTCGATGCGCCGTCTTCGCGCACTCGATCCAGGCTCCATTCTCGTTGATCCCATGTCTTGGGTAAGGGACCCGTCCCTCTAGGCTTGCCCCATGCCTCGGCTAGGGCTCCGAGTTCAAGTTTCCGTCCGAGCGAATCATGGAGGTGATGAACGCGTGCTGCCTGCGCTCTACACCCGGCGCAACACCCGAGCAAAGCTCCTGTAAAAGGGAGAAGTGGGTGGGGCAGTGCGTACGAAAAAGGCCGCCGCGTTAAGCCGCCGATTTCGTGCTCGCTTTGGATCCAAAGGGTGTTCTTGTCTCCACGTTTCGCTCGCTATGTTCCGTTGCTTCTTGTTCCGATTCTGACTTCTGGTCAGCCCAGGTTCCAGGTTCCAGGTCTCTGCTTCCAGGTTCACCGCTCGACATCGGGAGACGTCTCGATCTTAGTCGGGGGGTGTCGCATTCATCCTAGATGATGCGATTTCCAGGCTCTTGTTTCCAGGTCCTTCGCCGTGCGGCCACACGGTGAAGCTCAGGTACATCTAGGTTGGTAGGGTTCGTCCCTAGCGACCTAGAATTCGGGTTCTCGTTTCGTTCCTTCTAGCCTGTTTGTCAGGTCTAGATTCCAGGTTTCCTCCTTTCGGGTAATCTTGACTCAAAGGAGCCAGGTCGCCTGTCGCTCGCTGCGCGCTTGTCTCAGGCTCTCAGGTTACCTTGTGAAGGCTTGTTTAGCTTCTTGCAAGGCTGGTCGTTTCTTGTTGGGTTCCGGTTCTTTCTTGGGGCTTGCTAACTTTCGTTGTCGTCAAGGCCTGTTCTTCGTAGGTTCTGCTTGGCCTGGTTAGGGTTTCGTTGCCTTCCGGCGTTTGGTGTTCGCGTTGGCGTTTGGAAATTTCCTCTCACATTCCCTAGGTCCGCTACCCTTGGCTGGTAGGTCCTTGCTTCTTTCTTCTCGGTCAAGGTTTTTGGCGAGCGAGTCGGTTGCTCCTTATGAACCTGCCGTAGTTGTCATCCTCAAGCCTATTCACGAAGTTTTCGTACAGCTCCTTCTCCTTGTTGTTATTAAGAGCTCGATCAATTTCGTTCCGCCACACCCAGTTGTCGGATGTCTCGCTACTAAGGATATTCTTGATATGTTCCGGATGTAGCACTATTGTGTAATCTATAGCATCGCTAGTGTTGGACATGTTTCATAGTATCGTACATATTTTTCTGTCACGCACCACTCGAGCGGGATGCAGCACACCCTCTTGCCAAACGAGTGGGTTGGATAGCTACCCCACGATCTTCCGCGATTGAACGCTTTTCCATGTGTAGGCTGATGGTGATTGAACGCTTTTCCATGCGGTGGGGGTGATGGCGATTGAACGCGTTCCACGTGTAGGCTGATGGTGATTGAACGCTTTTCCATGCGGTGGGGGTGATGGTGATTGAGCGCGTTCCACGTGTAGGCTGATGGTGATTGAACGCTTTTCCATGCGGTGGCTGATGGTGATTGAGCGCTTCTCGCCTTGGGACCTTGCACTGTAGTCTCCCGTGTCTACCTCGGACCTAAGAAGCTCTCATTCTCATTCTCTCTCTGCCACTAGCTCGCTAGCTAGCCTCGCCCCTACTCTCCGACGCCACGCGTCACAATCCTCCGGCCTTCAGTCTACCTCGTCGCTCGTGTCGCTCGATGGCAGACACTGTCAGACCCGACTCTTATTATGACCTCTCAGACATCTTCCCGCAAGCAACAATCAACGTCAACGATCCTTCCACGACCGCGTCAGCTGCCGGCTCGATCGAACGGCCCTCTGCCTATGAGCCTGTAGTCATCGCGTGTTCGACAGGGTGGTAACGCGGCTGTGTAGGGTCCCGGCCCGGGGGCCTTCCCTATGGATACGTCCCTCTGGTGCGTTGTGGCTGGTGTGGCTGTGGATTGTGCTGGAGGTGTGTTGCCTGCTGGCTGGTGCCAGCATGGCGGCTTTGCACATGTCGTTCATGGTGATGCGCGGGCGCGGCCCGCCGGCTCCTGTGCCCACCTGACTGGGGGGGTCGTCCTGGCGCGGTCGCTTCGGCGACAGCGGCGTGTCCGTGAGCTCTGCTTCGTCCATCATGGCGAGGGCAGCGGCAGCGAGGGCGGGCGGCGGCGCGCGCTCCATGACCCTATCGTTTTAACGATAGTTGGGGCTTAGACCTTTATTTCGGTAAAAAGTTTTGATTGCGATTGGCCCCCCTCATTTCGAAAAAAAATTCTCGAAACTCTGGCCGGAGCCAAAAGGGGGGTACTAAGCCCGAGCGGCCCCAGCCTTGTATGAATAACACCAACCATACAAGCCACAAGCCGCCCTGCGCCCTGCGCGCCGGCATACTATCTTAGCCCAGATTCCCCTCCCACAGCACCAGCACCCGGAAGTTAGTCTAAGATACGCTCGGGCTCTAGATGTAGATACCCCGATACCCCGAGAGGACCGGCTCTCACGTTCAATGTGAAGCAAGGGCGGCGAGTAGCAGACGGAACCGTTCAGTCAACCCCCTAGTGTACCCCAGGTTGGTATTTGAAATCGGAGTTAGACTGCCCTACTACCACAGAGAACTATCTGAAAGAGAAAAGAGCAGGAAGAGGAAGAGGACGAAACGACGTGGAAGTGGAAGAAAAACGCAACGGAGTCGAATTGGGAATTGAGTTCGAATTGATGTAAACAAACCGAGTCGAGGTATCTTCCTTAGTAAGATTCCGCTGGCGACGAGCCCCGGGGCTCGGTGTTGACCGGAGCAGAGCGACCCTCTCTCGCTTCCTTCCCCTCCCCCCCGGCCCCAATCCCCTCCCCACCTCTTGCGCTCTCCATCCCTCGCAGAAAGATCTTTTACTTACTCTCAGGGACGGCTCTCACAGAACCCAGCCAAGAAGCTTCCCCCGGCCTCGCTGTGGCTTTGTTCGCCCTCTCTTCTTCTCCTCCTCGCGGTCTCTTCGGTCTCTTCTCCTACCTCTTCATAGAGTTCTCCCCTCCCCTGCCCCCCCTCGCCCCCCTCCTCTCACTTTCTCTTCTCTCTCTCTCTCTCTCTCTCTCTCTCATCCCTGTCGCTCTTTTATAGTCTTTGTCCTCTCCTCCCCTCTCTCTGCTCCTTTATGAATAGGAGACAGGGTGTCTCTCTCGAGAGCGAGAGGGACAAGTAGTAGAAGGTTCGACACCCCTCTCGCGCTGCTGCGGGGAGAAATGAAAGGAGAAGCACGCAGCTTCTTCTTCTCTATGAGTACTGAGAGGAGAGAGTGAGAGATGAGGAGGGGGACCCAGGGGTGAAGAGAGCTCTGTATGTAGAGAGGGGGGGGGGGGGGGGAAGGAGAGGGGGAGGAGGGGGAGGGGGGAGGCAAAGAAAGGGAGAGAGGGTGAAGAGGGGGGGTGGGGGGCGGGAGAGAGAGAGGGAGAGAAGAGAGAGGGGGAGAGAGAGAGAGAGAGAAGAGAGAAGAGAGAGAAGAGAGAGGGAAGAGCGAGGGAAGAGGGAGAGAGAGAGAGAGGGAGAGTCGGCGATCGCGTATCGTGCCTTCTTTCTCTCCCCCACTGACTGGGCGGCCCTCTCCTCACCGCAGCGGCCGAGCTTCCCTCTCTCCTCTCTCTCTCTCCTCTCTCTCTCTCCTCTTCCCACCCCTCTTTTCCCCTTTACCCACGAGGTCCCCTCCCCCCCCCCCCTGCCCCCCTCCCCTCCCCCCCCCCCCCCCCGCCCCCCAAATGCTCGGCCACTCTCTCCTCCTCGATGTGCTCCTGCTCTCCGCAGCCCCCCTGCTTCTCTACCGCGTGCTCGAGCGGCTGCGCGCCTACCTGCTGACCTTCCTCGCCCAGTCGCCCACCCCCATCGTTGCGCGCCTCCTCGCCCCGGTCGTGGCCACCTATAAGTACACCGAGGAGGAGTTTTACGGCGTCGACGGCGCTCCCCTCGAGGTCCAGCAGAAGAGGAGGGCCGGGCTCGAGGGGCTTGCGGCCAAATTCGCAGCGATGGAAGGGCCAAAGGTACGTGCGAGGAACTACAGGCGGCTCTGGGGTAGGGCGGGCGGAGGGCGCACGGAGTGGCTGAGTGAGGCAGGAGGACGCGGGGAGGAGGGGGTTGGCGCTGGGGGATGTGTGGGAGCGTGAGGGGCGCGCGGGGCTTCGGGAAGTGGCCGCCATGCCCGCCCGCAGCGGACGGTCAAAGACGAGTGCAAGCGGCGGTCACGCAGGGAGGGAGCGCAAGTCGAATGGCGATGGAGGGGGAGGAGCATGGCGAGGAACGGTGCTGAGGCGTGACGCACGCAGAACCTGCACGAAAGGCAACGTGGGTAGCAGCAAGTCGAGGCAAGGCGCTGCGCCATGTATTAAAGAGAATGGGTGCAGAGTAATGCTGCTCAGTGGGGGCGTTGGTCTATGGAGTCCTGTGCTGTGGCTGCCGTATGCTCACCAGCCCGCCGCCTCGATGGGTGCCAACAGGCTCGTGAGCTCAATGACCAGCTACGCAACCTATCAGACGTGCGCTTCACCGACACCAACCGTGTGCCGCACGCTTTCCAGCCGGTGGTTCGCTCCAAGCTGAAGCTTGGCTTCATCGCTGCCGAGTCGGACGGCCCCTACCTGATCGATGTCGATGGTGAGCAGCTGCCCTTCAGCTCACTGGCGAGCAGACATGCGCCGCCGACTAGGTGTCACGTGACGGGTCCCAGCGGCTTTTGCGGGGACCATCATCTTTCCATTACAAATTGCCCTCGACCCTGAGGCGTGCACACACGTAGGCCGCTCGCCGCATTGTTCCCGCACTTGGCCTCCCTGCTCAGACGCGACTCACAATGTTGACCTCGGCTCTGGCTGCAGGCAACCGCGCGCTCGACATCTCAGGCTCATACGGCGTCAACGTGCACGGCTACAACTTCTACAAGGTACGCTAGTACACGCCAGGCCCTCAGGTCGGTTTGTCGTGCTCATGCGCACTGCTTGCACTTTCTGAGCCGGCCCCACGTCCACGCTAGGCCTGTACTGCTGAGGGCAACGACCGCATCGCCAAGCTCGGCCCCAACGTGCTTGGTCCCCTGCACCCGTGCGCCATTGACGTCATCAATACGATGCGCGCCGTTTCGGGCCTCGACGAGGTGCAGGCGCAGAGCTTAGGGCCAACTGCCACAAGCTAGAACGCCTCGTGATCCTTCCACTGATGTGCGTGCATGTCGCCTCAGGTCTCCTTCCACTGCTCGGGCACCGAGGCGATGATGTGTGCTGTCCGGCTGTGCCGTTTCAACACTCGGCGCAAGCTAGTCGTGCAATTCATCGGCGCGTACCACGGATGGTGAGTTGCCGAGCTTGCCGCCCGCGGCGCTGACGCCGTGGGGAATGCCAGTGGCGCTTGCGGTCCCGTTGCCTTCCGCTGCCCCTTGCGGGGTGCACGCAAGGCGGGGCGCGGCCATAATCATTGCATGCCCCGCCCCATCCCACATGTAGGTGGGACGGCGTCCAGACCGGCCCGGGCTCCGAGCGCCCAGTCCCCGACGTGCTGACTCTCAAGGACCTTTCTCCCCACGCCCTCAAAGTTATCCGCGCACGCTCGCACGAGATCGCTGCTGTTCTCATCTCGCCCCTGCAAGGGCTTAACCCGGGCTCGGCGCCCCCATCTGATCTTGTTCTGATGGCGGCCGAAGTGAGCGCTCCATTGGCACTGTGACTCGGGACCCTTTTCTCGCCAGCCGCCGCTTACAGCGCCTCGGCAGCCGCGAAAGCACGCGCCCCTGGCCCCTAGAGTGGTGGCTTGTCGTCACTCGTTTCCGGCCGTCTCGCCCTGGCTCGCGCCACAGGCTCGCTCCACTGCGGACAAGGACGACAAGTACAGAATCTGGCTCGAGAAGCTCCGCGCGCTTTGTACAGATGTCAACGTCCCCCTTCTCTTCGACGAGGTTTACACCGGCTTCCGCATGGCTGTTGGTGGCGCACAGCAATATTACGGCATTCAGGTATATTTTTGGGTTGCGAGTGGGGGACTCGCGTCGATTAAGCAAGCTGGACTGGTGTGGGCGCAGTTGCTATGGATGTAGGCGTTGGATGGCCAGTAGTCTCGTTGCCCACCTCGTTGAGCTTCCTGTATGTGCCCATCTGGCGGATCCCCTCCCCATCTCAAACCAGGCCGACATGGTGGCATACGGCAAGACGCTCGGCGGTGGCATGCCCGTCGGCGTCGTGTGTGGTAAGCGCTCGCTGATGCAGCGCTTCGACCCTGAGCACCCCCTGCGCGTTGCCTACGTCATTGGCACCTTCGCCGCCGCACCGTCTGTGCTCGGCCCCATGGCCGCCTTCCTCGAGTTCGTCACCTCGCCCACTGCTGCTGAGAAATACGAGCGTGGCGCTGCGCTTACAGCCAAGTAAGGATGGTCTCGCGTCCCATCGTCAGCTGAACCCGCAATACATGTGCCGCGCGGGCTGCGCCGGTTGCGCACCCCCCAACTAGCGTGGCATTGGCTCACTCCCTAGTGCTTTCTCAACCTCGCAGGTGGGTCTCGGAGACGAACAAGCAGATGAAAGCCGCCGGCTATCCGATTCGCGTCGACCATCTCACCACCGTTTGGACGATCCTCTACCAATGCCCGTCGCGCTATCATTGGCTCTATCAGTACTACATGCGTGCCGAGGGTCTTGCCATGGCGTGGGTAAGCCACCTTCCGAGCCACTCATGCGACAGGCAGCACTCGTGCGGCATGTCGCCATGTGCCCTTGTGCAACTACTTAACATGCATTCAAATACCCGTGACCACCTTCATTGCCTGGCCCAAGACCCGCTCCGGCCGCCCGGCCCTCATGCCCAATCCTCTTCTCACAGGTTGGCACTGGACGTTGCCTCTTCTCTCTCGACTTCGAGGAAGAGGAATACGAGCTTGTTACCGCCAAACTGCTCGCCGCCGCCGCCAAGATGGAAGCCGACGGGTGGTGGTGGAAGGGAGCCACCGCCAAGTCTATCAAGAAGCAAATTGTTGGAGAGTACATCAAGGGCATTGCGGGCAACCTCCTCTCGGCCGTCGTCGGCAAGCCCAAGGTCATGTGAGTGGATCGGGAGATGCCGGCAGCTTAACACAACGTACGCTGGATTGCGAGCGCTCCTAGGGCTGGCACCAATGCCGACAGCGTGCGCGTCTCTAGACACCACTACTCTGGCTAGGATTGCTATCTTCCTCCATGCGCTAAGACGACAGCGCTCGCAATGGGACGCATTCGGTCTTTGCGCCGTCGCAGATGTTGTATGGCATTGGTCGGGCTCGCACACGCTGCACAAGAAGAGCTACGAACCTTAAAAAGTCATCATGCGCCGTCAATAGCCATGCTCCTGTACACCCGATGTGATGTGGCGTCATCGTGATGATCGAGAGAGCAAAGGACGGAGGGCGGGGAAGGTAGAAAATTCTTAAAAATGTGTTCTTGTTGCGCAGCATTGGGCCCTCTCACGCGTGCATTTGCCCTCACCCGTTCTACTCGATTACTCGACTCGCTACGTCCGGGGCTGCTCTGCCCTCATGATGAGCCTCATGTCTAACTCTGCCCCGCTGAGGTGGACCATTCGTTCGCGTTAACCGCGGGTGCGTTGCTCCTCGGCGCCCTCATGCAACGACGAGATTCGCCTCGTTCCGACGCAGCGCGAGGTGCGCCCGCGAGCGCGCGGGGCTACCATCGCGCTCAGCGGAGCGCGTGCCCAGTAGCGTTTTTTTCAAAAAAAATCTGACATCTGAAGTTTGAAGTTTCAGGGCTACACACCTACAATTACTACTAATAAACTGGTATTCATTACCTCTTACCTCAACTAAGTTTATACTTAGTTCGCCCATGGGGGGGCACGAGCCCCCCTCTCTCTCCACTCTTCCCCTGCCATGGGGGAGGAACCACCCGTGCTCCCGGCATCCCGGCATGCCCGATGGCTTGCCAGGAGCAGACAGCCCTGCTGACCCACTCTCTCACTGGCAGGCTTGCCTGCCTCCTCGCGCGTCCTGGCCAGTTGTGCGGCCAGCCCATCGCTCCAACCCCCCCTCCCCCCCCCCTGTGCCGACAGGCAGACAACTGCAGCGTGGGGCCCCCAGAGGCTCAGGAGCGCCAGCGAGGGAGATAAATAAATAAAATAATTAATGTTATATCCTAGCCAACCCCACTACCTAATTGGACACAACTTTTCCGTCCCGGAATCCCGCCATGCCTGACGAGCCAGGTGTCCGAGTGCTACCGGGGGGACGATATTCGTCCTCCCCCCAGTGCACGCACCGACCCCGCGCGCACCCCAGCACGTCCTCTCCTCGAGTCCACGCTGGGGGAAAACCCCTTTCGGGTAAAAACAACGCAGGGGGGGGGGGGGGGCACTCATGAATAGGAGCCCAGAAACGCTAATCTCTCCTCGCAAGAGCGAGTGGCCGCGGCGAGCCGCGGCCCTTCCCTCCTGGTTCTGGCGCCCCCGTCTTCTCTTACCCAAACGGGGCGAGAAGACACGTAAACGCCGGAGGGGAGAGCTGCCACTCCCCCCTCCCCTCCCTCTTCCCTTTTCCTCCTCTCTTCCCTGCGGCGGGGGCCCATGGCGCGCGCCTGCGGCCCCTCTTCAGGTCCCCAGGAGGCCAGCAGGGGCCTGGGAGCGCAGCTCAGGGGGCAGGTGAGGCTGGGGCATGGCCCTGGCCCCTCCTGCCTCTCCATCGCTGGCTCTCGAGCCCCTGCCAGCCTGCCAGTCGACTGGAGCTGGCTGGGGGGTCCTGATCGGGGGGCCCAGGGGGAGGAGGGGCTGGTCAGAGGGATGGGCTGGCCACGACAGGTCAGGGCGGGCGAATCAGGCGTGCCTGTGGGGAGAGGGATGGGTCAGCATGGCAGTGTTCTCGTGGCAAGCCATCAGGCATGCCAGGAGAGTGGGTGGTTCCTCCCCCATGGCGGGGGAGGAGTGGAGAGAGGGGGGGGCTCGTGCCCCGCCATGGGTGAACCAAGTATAAACTTAGTTGCGCCAGCGAGGGAGAGGCAGGGGAGGCCAACCAGGGCCCAACCCCAGCCTCCTCTGCCCCCTGAGCTGGCGCCTCCAGGAGCCTCCCGCCAGGGGCCGCCCGAGGGCAGCTGGAGGCCTGCCGCAGGCGCGCCATCGCGCGTGCCGCAGGAGAGGGGAGAGCGCGCGCGGATAAGGGGGTGGGCGTGAGCGAGAGCTCCGCCCACCGAAAAATCGGTACGTCTCGCGCCTGTTTACAAGATGTAATACATGATGTTAGAATATTAAAAGGGTTTTGCTTTTGGTATTCATTACCTTACTACCGACACCGCCCTCACATCTCTTTCCTCAACCTCAGAGGCATCTCATTCCCTCTCAACCCTCGTTCCTTACCTTTGTCTTTGGTTTCGGGAGTTCGGCCTCGGTGCGCTACATAGGGCCTATTTCAGAGAGCGGGAGCGGGGTGCGGGGTCCGGGCAGGCCTTTTGGCGTTAGTTTGTAGTTTGTGTCGCTTTAATGTTGAGTGATCAACTCACTTTTTTGGAAACGTTTAGTTATTTACTTACATTTTTTGGTTTTGTTTACTTCTATGTTCTATGTTGTGCGTGCTCGTCTCTTTCGTGCGCTATGTTCTGCCGCCTAGTCACGGATCTTGCGTTTGCTCTGTGGCGATTTTTTTATGGCGCTATCCTCGCCTTTCCACCATACATTCGGCAGGTAGACTGTAGCCTAAACATATGTAGTCAATCATGAGGATGTCGCAAACTCCCTGCAGAATATCGGCGTCCAGCGAGAGTGCGTGGCGTACTTTGCGCTGTGATGGCACACTCAGTGGCTTATCAAGCTTTGAGCGTTCTCGACCTAGCGGGCAATGATCGTGCAGGGAGTACCCCACCCGCTGCTTCAAAATGTCTGCGTGTGTAACAGCGAGGCATGGATCATTCGGATGCGTGCACACAGCAATAGACGCAGAGGTGTGCTGGGCTTTGAGGACTCACCCTCGAGCAGCGTGCCGTGCTATCGGAGGGGCGATCCGGAGCGCTGTCACCACAAGTACTTACACATCGCAAGAGGACTGATGCAATACAAGCGTGCCCTCACCTAGGTCCTGAGCTAAAGTCTCCAGGTGCAAAAGAAGGTCCAGCGGGATGGGTATTGTGGTGTTTGCCCCGAGAAAAAGCACCTGGACAGCGTGCAGAAGGGCAGGGCGAGAAGCCGGACGAGTAAAGGCGCACAGCGATGGGGGCGCCGGGCCAAGGAAGAATGCGAGAAACTTGGTACCTCAAGCATGGGTTGGCGAGCCGCTTGTCTGCACCTGGGAAAGCATGTGATCACTATTGGCGAACCGGACGCCGCAGCTAACATCTACCACAAACTGTTCAAACACGCGCCGCACGTCAGAGTCGCTCAGAACGTCAATCGGACATCTCGCCGAGCCAGCGGAGGCACTCGCTGCTTGAATTGCAGCCCTCAGCCATGGCACACCTCGGTGCTGGCACCTACTCTCTGGCGCGCCAAGAGCACGAAAGAAGACCTCCTGAAAGCCGGACACAAATCGTCCCATGGGCTCTCGGGCTGTGCCGACGTGGAGGTAGCCAGGCATCGGTCCGCCTAGGCGCGGCAGCAGATTGGCTACTGGGAGCGCGTCAAAGTTGCACGACAAATATGGGGAGAGGGAGGTGGTGCCAGCCTTCCAGACATGATGCCAGATGAAACGATAGGAGTGCGAGATGCGCCACTTGTCACACTCAGTCCCGTTGGGCTCGCACGTCCCAGGCGGCGAAGGGCGCACCGGGAGCACCCGGGGCGTACGCTTCCGCCGGCCCTTGGATCGCTTTGTGTTGCTGTGCCAGAAATTCCGACACCAGGGCGGTTTGGGCCACACCGCATCCTCATATGCGAGGAAGCCGCGCGCGTGCGCCTCCACCCCTGGCTGCGCCGCTTGCGAGACGTATCCGCTCCGGCGCAGCCCGCGCCAGTGTGCGCGTAGAGCGTGCGCGGCACGGTCACGCGCCAGTCCCTTGAGGAAGCCTCCAGGTGGGCACTGGAGCAGGGCCAGGACATCCCGCGGCGGCTCGAGATGGAGCTCGCCGGCAGTCTGGTGGCTCCTCGCGACGAGCACGCCAACGCCAACGCACGTCGCAACGGCGAGCAGCGCGACCGCCACCATCGCCGGTGGCGCTTTCGCGGGCGCCCGCATCCCCTCTCCTCCTCTCACGCATTTCTCTCAAAGGGGTATTCATACTTGTTACTGCTTACGTACCTGGATTAGTTTTATAGAAGACCACTGTCCGTAGATCTATCGTGAGTGAATTGATTGGGTCCTCCCGATCTCGTCCCCTCGCTCGTCTACCGTTGCTAGCTGATAATAATAAACATCTGAGCGTTAGTACCACTACTGCCACTAGTCCGGTAGGCGAATGGACGGTGTTTCCCACTTCTAGACATTTTCGATGCCATTGTCCATTGTGCACTTTGCGCCCGTTCCGAGATCATAAAATGTGGTTTATGATCTCCGGCTGAGGCTCGTTCAACTCGGCATCATTGCAGTTTCCCTCCTGTTCATGTATTCGTAAAAAATACTACACGCTAACGGTGTGGCAACCGCCGCGCCGACGGGTGTGAGCTATAACAATAACAACAACTGTCGGAGCGAAGCTCGTTTCCTCTTTGGAAACGAGCCGCGGAGGCGCACCGGTGGCTAGCGCGGCGCTCAGCTCATCCGGGGAGCCCGGAACGGGCTCATCGGGAGAACGGGGAGGGCAAATGACGGGCATAAGAAATGGACGGGAGGGTGGCACGCGCGGAACGCGAATCGGAGGGACGGAGGACGTAGAAAAGGGCGCGACGAGCAGATGCCGCTTACTTGGGACTCGTAGGGACTCGTAGACTCGAAAGGATGACTCGGAAGACTCGGGGCTTGGGGTACTCAGGGGGCTGCAGGTCACCAACAGGCGATACAGAGGCTAAAAACCACAGATCAACACTCTGCACTCACACACTAACAGTAACAGGCCGGAAACATACGTTAAACGGACCCCCTCTGGTGAGCAGAATCAGGAGTGTCCACCAGAAAAAGAGGAGAGAGAGAGAGAGCGAGAGGACGAGGGCTCGAGGGTCAAAACACAATTCGGACTCCGGCTCGGACTTACGGAATAAAATCCGGTGCCCTCGCGAATCCCGCCTCGAGTCTCGAGGCTCGAGCCTCGAGATTCGAGTTTCCCCCGCGCGAACTCGCGGCGAGAGCACTCGAGTCTCGAGGTGGAACTCGAGTTTCCCCCGCGCGAACTCGCGGCGAAAACTCGAGTCTCGGAACTCGAGGCTCGAGTTTCGAAGAGACGAGGCTCGTCGCAGAGAGCCGTGGGACAGCGCTGGAGGACACCGGGGAGGGGGAACGGCGGAAGGGGGGGAACGACGGAGGGGGGAGGACCTCCAAGAATTGTTAGAAGGTGTCGATTCGGGTTCAGCTTCCCAAGTAAAGATTGAAATTGAAAACAAAAGGCCGCATATCGATTCGGGTTCAGCTCCCGTAAAGATTGAAACCACAAGGCCCAGCAACATCAAATACAAAAAAGCTCGGCCATGAAGGCATCCGCACTTCAAATGAAGGGAGGAGGTCTCAAAAAAAATGTGGCCCGTGAATGCATTATGTATACATTACAGCATATGAAATTGATAACGGAACAGCAGCTTGTCCTTCAGGACATAACAGGAAGACTGGGGGGGGGGCGGAGCAGTGGGCAACGACGTGCTGGTCTGAGAGAGCGGGACGACCGGGACCAACGGGACCGACGGGACCAACGGGGGAGGTGTTGGAAGACGGGGGAGGTGGGCAACGACATGCTGATGAAGTAGCGGAGACCCCACACGACTGCAAGAGAGGGGGGGGGGGGCAGGCTACGTCGTGCTCGGCGTGGGCGTCTACCAGGCCCTCTCGGGGCGCGCCCTCATGCCGAGCCAAGGAGACGCCGTTCTCGTCGCGTACGTGGTGCTCCTGGGCCTCTCCATCGGGGTGCTCGCGGGGGGGGCTCATGGTAGGGTGAGAGTCCCCACAACCCTGAGGGAAATGAGACCAAATGAAGGCAAGC
>CM030932.1:6667729-6745229 GCA_018136815.1 Isochrysis galbana
GGTCGCTAAGTTCGGTGACTTTTTTTGTATTATGTGTCTTATGTTTAAAAAAACTATTGTTATAGTTTTAGCGATGGAGCGCGCGCCGACCTGTCGAGTCGAGCGGAGTCGGAGGGCTCTGAGCCACTCCGTCGCGAGCGGCACCGGCGGCTAGCGCGGCGCTTTGGCCCTCCTCCCCGCCGGCAGTCGGGTGAATGAAATTCTGGACTGGGTCGGGCAACCCCATTTGGGTGTCCGGACGGGGGACGGGGGACGAACGGCGAACGAAGGGCTGTGGGGCGGCGAGGCGCTCCCAGCGGGGGGGGCGCGGGCCACCGGACCATATCTAAGCCCTCCACCCCAATCCCCCTAGTAGTGAACGGGGGGAGCCGCCTGATGGCGGGGGGGGAAGGGCCGGGGAATGGGGGTGTAGAGAGTAGAGAGTATGCTACTTGCTACTTGTAGTGTGTAGTGGTTCCATTCGCCGCGAGTGCGGTAAGAATATTAAAAGGTTTTTATGTTATATTCAGGCCTTTTGGCATGAATATTTCGACATGAGCCATGAGCACGAGCCTTCTTCAGTATATACCGTCTTCTATGTTCGTCGTGGTCACGCAAGGCATGCAGATTCGAATTCTCCCTGGGCTCAAGTCCTGGTTCGCCGATAGATTTGAATTTTATTTTTACTATTACGGTGAATGTAAATGTCCATGCGTTTAAGGTAAGAAATGGAGGCGGCTGATGGCAGATGAAATGGGCCCCTCGCGTACGGATTTCCCTCTTCCCCCCCCCTCCGCAGATTTCCTCCCCCCTCCCCCCCCCTCCCCCTCCCCCTCCGCAGATTTCCGTCCCCCCCCTCCCCAGAGCCCACAGATTTCCTTCCACTGTTTCCTTCCCCTTCCCCCCCTCCGCAGATTTCCTGCCCCCCCCCCCCTCCACAAATTTCCTCCCCCCCATACCAATACCAAAATAAACTACAATCGATGGTCGATGGTCGATAGTCCACTTTCGACTTTCGACTTTCGACGGTAGATGGACGACGGAACGCGACCTTGCACACGTCGTTCGGCATTGGAAAGATCGTCACAATGGGCGCAAGGGAAGCCTTACTAATAAATAAGGAGAGGTGTGGGTGTTTTTGGCTTATCACCTTTCTGTTGTATTCCTGCCCATCTGAAGGCTGTAGGCATGAATATTCGTGTAAGGTACGCGCTCACAATTACAATTGAACAGTTCCCCGTGTTGCCACTGACGCACAAGACACACAGATTCGGATTCCCCATGGTCTCAAGTCCAGGTTTGCAGGTTTTGGTCTCGAAATTTGCGATTCGAATTTTGTTTTTGCTGTTACTATAATTGTTGGCTCGTTTAAGGTAATAAACCGGCATGACTTCGACTTCTCGTTCTGCAGTCGCTCTGCGAGACTCTCTCTCTCTCTCTCTCTCTCTCTCTCTCCGTCCGCCTCTCCTCGGCCGACGGCAAGAAGATTCGTCCAAAACATTCTCCGGTCCCAAGATATCTCGTGGGGGGTCTCTCCGCGCTCCGCGAGGGAAAGGACGCGATCTCGCTCCGAGATCGGCCTCGCGCCCTCCCACGCTGCCCCGCCGTGCCCTCGGTCCCTCGCCCCCCCCCCCGCGGCAGGTTCTTTCCCTCGGCGTGCCGTCCGTCGCCTCTGGCCGTTATATTAATCCCCCCCCCCCGCGCGAGGTTCTCTTCTCCCCCGCGCGCGGTTCGTTTCCTCCGGCCGTCGTTGTTCCCCCCCTCGCTTCGATTCCTCTCGCGGTTCCTTCGATGATTGCCTCCATCTCGTCCGTTCTTCTTCGCGATCCTCGCGGAGGGGGCACCGACGTTTAATGTTAGTTTCGTCGCGGTTTCGATGAAAGAAAGGAAGAACGAATGGCACGCGCCTCGCGTCTCGCGTCTTGTTTCGTCGCCCCTTGCTCGTCGCTTGTCTAGAAGGTCTCTCCGCACATCGCCTTCTCCCCCCGCGCGAGTTTGGATCTCTCCTCGACCCTCCGCGTTGGCTTCAGCGGACGAGTTCCACTTTAACGATAGTTCGAACCCTTCGGTGGCGTAGTTATGCGCTCTCTTTCCGTATATCTTCGCGCATGACGAGCGATCGCGACTTCAGCCTTCGCCGCGCGGGGAGGGGTTTGTTTATCGTATGATTCCGGAGTGTTTACGTTAGTTTTCTGAGCCCAAGGACTTTGGTTTTTGGTTTCTTGTGAGTGATTTTTGTAGCAACTTCGTCGAGTCCCACCGTGTTCCCAAACGAGTCCCCCCGAGTTCCCGAGTCTATACCCCGAGTCAACGAGTCAATACAAGTCAAGCACGCGCCTGAGCCACCCCCAGTCGCCTGCCACCACCTCCCACAAGCCTCCTTTCGCACTTCCGCGCCCACCGTGCTCCGTGCGTGCGTCGTGCGTCGTGCGTCGATCACCATACCCAAACATGTCGCACGATATCAATCAACGATTCGAGTCCATCATTCGGAACGACAAGGTCGACGCGGCTCGCGGCGTGGATAACGCGACCAAGTTTGGCGAGTGTCTTGCAAAGACTCGCTTCCGCGTCGAGAACCACGAGCTCCCTCGTTCGGCCCTTTCGTGCGTCAACCTCTGCCAGCGCTACCTGAGCCCGTACGAACAAGCCCGCGCTGGCCAACAACAAGCGTCGGTCACCACGGTCGCCGCCGTGACGCCGCCGGCGACTACTTCCAAGCCCACCAAGACCGCCAAAGTTGCTAAGGCTGCCTCTAATCCCGTGGACACTACGGCTTCGATGGTCGCCGCCGTCCAAGCGGCGGTGGCCGAGGCATTAAAATCGCAAAACAACAACTCGAACCGCAAGACGATTGGCGCTGACAATCGTCGGGCTCCTCCTCCACCTACGAATTACTCCGCATCGTCTCCGCTACCGGACGCACTTCTTGACCGTCCCCTCGGCAAAAGCACGTCTTCTCGTCGCCAATGTGAGCCCCCTCCGAACGGCCTTGGGCTTCCGGCCGATTCGGGCCTCTCGGAATGGGATCCAGGTAGCTGGTCTCGAGCTCGAGCCCGCTTCTGGCAAATTTCTCGTTACGCTGGTCACCCGGCCCTTCGCGCTGCGCTCACGCGCTGCCGCCCCTCCGATGCCACCATGACCGCGCCGCGTCTCGACGACTTAGACCGCGACGTCAAGGAGTGGACCGACGCCAACGGCTGTGCGTACTGCGCCTTTCGTCCCCGGGCTCCATCTGGTACGCCCGAGGCAGACCTGTGGAAGTATGGCACGGGCGACGGAGCTCATAACCCCGTCGTTTGCCAACCGTACATTCGTTTTCTCTGCGAAGGCGGCAGTGGCGAGTGTGGTAACGACCCAGAAGTCCACCGCCGCCTCCGCACGATGGTTGTTCTCCGTCCGGCCCAGTAGGTCGCCGGCGGGGCCCACGTCCGCGCTGTTACCCCGCTACCAGTCCAGGGTAGTGGGCCTGAACGCCACCCACCAAAAGATCGTATTACACTACGGCCGAGTACTTCTACGGCCCCCAACCGGTACCCCAAGATTCCCCAAGTTCCAGACAAGCCCTGCCACCTCCATCCCCCTCTTTCTCCTGCCTCCTCGCCGATTGCCCCTATTTCTCCCAATGCCGATAATTCCATCCTGATTCTCGATATCACGCACGAGTCCTCAAAACCAAGTCAACCGTCACCGCCTCTCTATCAACTCAAGCCGCTCAACCGCTATCCCACGCCACTCCCCAAGCATCAACAGTCCAAGACCTCACGGTCTGCGAAAATCCAGCCGCCGCAGGCCCAATCCAACCTTCAATCTCTCAAATCAAATTTCGCATGTCCGAGCCACAAAACGTCTCCCGAGTACGAGTACGAGTCCAAGTCACGTTCAGAATTACCCTCTTCGTCCTACGCCACCGCGAGCCCATCTACGAGTCTGAGCCCAGTCCAGTCATCACCGGTATCACCAGTCTCCATCGCTACGACGATGGAGGCGCAGTTCTCCGGTTCCTCCCCACTTTCTTTCGAGTCCGAGTCCAAGCCTGTTTTGAGCAAACCCCGTTCTGAGCCATCCGAGTCCGAGTCCGAGTTTACAACGTCACCGAGTCCTACCACGCGGTCGACCGCAGGATTAACGGAGCTCCAGCCACCCACTGAGCCTCTGACGACCACTCCTTCCGCGGGAGTGTTCACCTTCGGTCCTCCGCGCCCCGAGTCTGAGTCATTTGGAAACTCCGGTCACGTCCAGAATTCCAACCATACCCGAGCCCCGTTTCACGAGCCACCGCGTATCGAGTCCAAACACAAGCTGACGCCGAAGCCCTCGACGACAGCCACTGTGTCCTTGTCCAAGCCACCGTTTCGAGTCTCGCCGCAGCCGGCCTGCCACTCCAGCAAGCTGCACGCCGCCGAGCCGATCCCTTCCGTTTCCGTTCCGAGTCCGAGTCCAATTGCACAAGACAGTGCATCCCGAGCCCGCGTAATCAAGCCCGTCACCGAGTCCGAGATTACGGCCGCACCGAGCCAACCGGTGCTGGCCACCGTGCCCCTATTGTCATCACAAGCGTCCGCTTCGTCCTCATCGACGGTTGCGACGCCAGGGGGCTTCACCTTTGGGCCGGCCCCGTCCGTTCCCATTTCGAAAATTAGCCCTGTTTTTGGCGTCCAGCACGCTAGGAACGACGAGTCCGAGCACAAATCAACGTCACCGCGGAGTCCGCGGTCGACCACCGGCGTTCCCACGCCATCCCATCAGTCAAGAGCCATGGAGGAGCTGGCACAGCCGTCTCCTAGCACCTCTGAAGTCGCCGAGTCTTCCGAATTCGAGTCTGAATCCACCGTAATTTCAGCGGTCCATCCACCCGCTAGCCCGAGCCAAGTCCTCCGAAGAATGCTTCGCATTGCAGAACCTCTTCGGCCACCACCCACGCCAGCCGCTGCCGCAGAGCCACCACCCTGGCCTCAGCCTTCCCCGCAGCCGGCTTCTACGACAGCCACGTCCCTTCTTTCGCCGGCGCCGACCCCGCCGACGACAGATTGCAACGAAGTCGATGCCTGGCCCGATTCCTCTCCCGACGTGACCATGGAGAGTGACCACAACTCCCTTGCACGTCGAGGCACGGCCGCCTCCCAAACCGAGCTTCTACGCCCATTGAGCCAGCCCAACCGAGTCTCTAAGCCATGTCCTTCATGTCTCTCACCGGTGGTCTCGCGGCCGCGGCGTCCGTCGCCGCAATCCGACACCCCACTTCTCCGAGTTTCTTCGTCAATCCCGTCCTCTGAGCCCGTCTCCACGTCGTCGATATCCGAGTCTTCTTCTATTCGTCCTACGTCGCCGCGGCCACCGGTCGCAGCCTCCAAGCACTGCCTGCCTCTCGATACCACTGCCACCGCCATCATGCGCGTGGCAGCGATCAATGCGTCCGCGATCCAGTCCTTCGATTCCTCTCGAAACAACTCCGATGTCGGCACCCGCGATGATACCCCGTCACCCGCTCTCCACGCTCTCGCCTCTCTTCGTGCACGAGCGAGCGGCTCTGCGGTGGTATTACCTCGGCACCTCACGGAGGCAGCCCAAGAGCTCCGCCGGCCGCGCAGTGGCACCTTAGCCTCGCCTGCCGCCGCGCTACCCAAGCACTTCGATGAGCTTTGCGCTGAGCTCACGAAGACGAGTCAACAAGTCCAAGACGGGCTGACTTCTGGCTGTCACGCCCCACGAGTTCTCGTCGTTGGTGAGACTAGCGGCGTCGTCTCCTCCATGTTCCTACTCGCCGGAGCTGATGTAGCTACGTGCGATTTGTATCCTTCCGAGATTGACTACGTGCCCCACTTCCAAGGCGACGCGCTTCATGTCCAAAACCTAGGTTGGGACCTAGTCATCGCCCACCCGCCCTGCACGTACCTCTCCGCCGTCAGCAGTCAATGGCTCTCCCAAGAACCCGGACGTCGTGCCGCTCTTGAGTCGGCCGCCCGCGTCTTCAAGTCAATGGCCTCCGCCACTGCTCCGTTTGTAGCGGTTGAGAACCCTCGGATGCATGCGGAAGCTCGCCGTTTAGTCGGGGGGTTGACCCCGACCCAATTCGTCCAACCCTGGGAGCACGGCACTGGACACCAGAAAGCCACCGGGTTGTACCTCACCAAAGGGCTGCCGCCTCTCCAGCCAACCTGCGTCGTGGATGGCCGTGAGTCGGCCATGGCTAACCTCTCTCCTTCACCGCACCGTGGCGCTCTTCGCAGCCGCACCTACGTCGGTGTAGCTGGAGCGATGGCGACCCATTGGATGCCTGTTCTTCTTCGACATTTGAGCCAACAGGGAGACCAGCCATCGACGAAGAAACTGTCCGCGTTGGAGCTACTCGCTTGCGCGCGGCGCAGCCTATCGGACCGGCCTTCCCTTAGCTCGACTGAGGCTACCGCATACGAGCCGTGGTCGGCTCTTCATCGTTATGAGAGGGGGAGGGAATCTAGTGAAGTTTCTTCCGACCCCGTTGTTTCCCGTCCAGCTACTCCCGAGTCAGACAACCACGAAGACCAAAAAGAAACCCACGATAACCACGACAACGACACGCCACTCTACGCCTCCGAGTCTACTCTCCACGACCCATTCTCTCCATGGACCGCCCCGCCTCCGGCACGCGCGAGCTCGCCGCGTCCGACGACGCCGACGACTCTCCGGAAGCGGCGCCAACAATGGCAATCATTCGGAGTGAACGGGGACCAGAAATGGTCCAACGTCACGCTCGAAACCGCTGACGAAATAAGAGCGCAAGCTCTAACCGGACGAGGCGCCGACGAGGAATCCGACCTCGCCGCTGCCGTCCGAGCGCCGATCGAGTTCGTGGAAGCCAAAGGCATCCGCGCCGAAGAGCTAGCCTCATTAGTTCGAAGACCCAAGACAGAAGCCCAAGCTCGTCTCGAGAAAGACTGGGAAAAGATGTCCGACCACCCGAGGCACCCCACCGACAAGAGAGGCCTGGGATACACTAGTCCCAAGCTATCACCCTGCACCGCTACCAACGAGGACGACGCCTCTAGACCCTCTGCCACGATAGCGGCAGTCGGATTACCCGAAGAGACGACGATCACCATGACGACGAATTCACCCGAGCAACCACGCTGTCGACCAACCCCGTCCCCGTCCGACACCATCGCACACGTGACCGCGCACCGACCGGATAGCGTCGTGGATACCCTACCATCTGCCTACCCAAGGCATTGCCTATATGTTCGAGACCTAGTGGTCTGCCGCTCCGGCGAGGCTACCGGCAAAGAAGGAGTTATCTTAGCCGACTCCGCTCTCACGGTCAACAGCACACTCGCTGACACCGGAGCTGGCCCGTCGGTCGTGACCACTTCCCTCTTGTCCAGCCTACCCAAAGACGCATGCGTCGAGCGGCTGCCACAAGCCGTAGTGACACCGCTTCACGGTCCGGACGGCCTGCCTCTTATCACGCGAGGCAAGGCTCGAATCGTCTTCTCCGTCGGTGGATTTCTCTTTCGTCATACGTTCATGGTGATTGAAGGCAACCCGATGCTGCTGCTCGGGAACGACTTCTTAGCCACGCACGCCGCTTCGATTCAGCTCGCCTCCGACGGCGCGGACGGCTCTATCACCCTCGGTGCTCCATCCACGGTGGCTCCTCTTGAGGTTAATGGCAGTCCAAGCCCCGACGCTCCGCCGATCTTTCGCGTCTCGACGTCACCGATAGCGGTGGTCCCTGTCAGCATGACTTGTGCACAGGTCTGTCCGACCTCCGCGAACCCAATCACGACTGACTTCTTCCGAGGGCCGCAGGCCACCAAAAACGACAACCAGCTAGTCACCGAGCCTCTCTTCAGCACGGCCGATGAGTTTGCCGCCAAAGCGCCGGCATCATGTGGCTCCGAGTACCTCCTATACACCCACGAACCTATCACGATCCCGGCCTATCATCGGGCAACGTTTCACGTCCGAATTCCGCTAGCTCTTCGAGAACACGAAGACTGCGCCATGCTCGTGGACCGACTCCCTACGCGTGAAACGATCGATAGCTCTCCTCTCGTCATTCCCCAAGTAGAGAGGTCGAACTCCGACCACACCATCGCGGTTACGGTGGTCAACACTGACCCCAAACCTCTACACCTTCCGTCGTTCCATCCTGTAGCTTCGCTACAGGTTCGATTCAAAATTCACGCTGGAACATATCGCCGCGTCGGGGCCGTTAACTCGCCGGATGTGATTGAGTCGCTCGACGAGGACCAGCGTAAGCTCCTCGAGGCAGCCAAGATCGACCCCGAAGGCCGTCTCTCGATGCCCCAACGTGAACAAGTTCGTCGTCTACTGGCCCGACGTATCGCTGCTTTCGCAATTGACCCGACCAACCCGAATCACACTCACGTGATGGAGGTAGAGCTACCGCTCAACCCCGGAGCCGAAGCTCACCGCCACGCACCGTCTAGAGTTGGACGAGAGGGTGAGAAGATCATAGAGGACGAAGTTTGCAAGATGGAGTCCGCGGGCATCATTAGGAAATCAAATTCGTCGTGGGCCTCTCGAGTCGTGCTAGTCACTAAGAAGGATGGCTCCGTACGTTTCTGCGTAGATTATCGCGACGTCAACTCCAAGCTTCGTCTAGAGGACAGCCCTCTTCCCCTCACGGTAGAAGCCATCGACCGATTGTCGTCCGGCCAAGGCAACCTTGATTCTCTATTCCTTTGCACCCTGGACCTGGCATCTGGTTTCTGGGGTATACCGATCAAAGAGTCCGATAAACATATCACCGCGTTCACTACTCATCGCGGCAAGTACGAGTTCAATTACTTGCCTTTTGGTGTTCAATCCGGTCCCTCGTATATGTGCCGCCTCATGGACGCCGTTCTCGGTGGGCTGGCATGGGAGACTTGTATGCCATACTTGGATGATGTCGGCGCCTGGTCGACAGGCGTAGGTGACTCGCTGCAGGCCAGGGAAGAGTCGTCATTCCAACAAATGTTACACCGTCTTGATCTTGTCTTGGAACGTCTCATCTGGGCGGGCCTCACTTGCAAGATGTCGAAATGCGTTTTCTTTGCCACCTCGGCTGAATATCTCGGCCACGTTGTTTCGCGTGAAGGTCTTCGGATGGATCCCAAGAAAGTGGAAGCCGTCTCGAAAATCGACCCTACCCAAATCAACTCTATCGAAGCCGTCCGTTCTTTCCTTGGACTGTGCTCGTACTACCGCCGTTTTATACGCCGTTTTGCGATCCGTGCAGCGCCGTTAACCGCTCTCACGCGGAAAGGGTGCGATGTCCCGGTCGAGTCGCAAACAGAAGCCTGTCGCCAGGCTATCGAAGATCTCAAGCAAGCTATCTGTGAAGAACCCGTACTCGCACCTCCTCGAGACGACCGTCCTTTCCTCGTTAAGACCGACGGTGCTAGCAAGCTAGGCATCGCCGGCGTCCTTGCTCAGAAAGACGACGAAGGGAGAGAGCGCGTTGTTGCATACTACGGTCGTAGTTTGAGTCCGGCTGAGCGCCATTGGACAGTTACTGAAATCGAACTTCTAGCAGCGCTAGAATCGATCCGAAATTGGAGGCCTTATCTTTGGGGTCGCCACTTCACCCTCGTCGTAGACCATTCAGCTTTGCGCTGGCTTCACACGATGAAAGATCAAGTCACCGGTGGTCCAGCCTCGCGCCTCATGCGATGGGTCCTGAAGCTAGCCGAATATCGATTCGACGTCGTGCACAAACCTGGAGTCACTCACTGGGACGCCGACGGCTTATCCCGCCTAGTTGCTCTCGAGCCCGATCACGATCCTCTCCATCTCGAGGAGAGTGACGTCCATTCTTTCGATTCTTCCGAAATTCACGACATAGTTGCCGCCGCGGTTACTTCATCCACCCTCACCGCTCGCCGCCAACAAGCAAACGATAGGCTCGCTCGTCAAGCATCGGAATCTTCGGAGTCGATTACCTCCTCGTATCTCGATGTGGGCGTGCCTCATGCCGACGAATTGCGTCAAGCGCTCTCTACCGACGAGTTCGCTAGCTCGATCATTTCTGAACTCGAGTCGATCCTTCCGAAAGCTTCCTCTTCGATCGACTCTAGCTCGTCGTCGAAGAAGAGGTCCCGATTCCTGCTTCGCGATGGCCTACTCTACTACCGCTCCTCAGAGGCGGAAGAGGCTCCTCTTCGTTTATACATTCCGGAGTCCCTTCGTGACACGTACCTCCGCGCCTACCATGACCACCTTGGTCACCCAGGTGCGACAAGGATGACTACCCTACTTCGTTCTCGAGTTTACTGGCCTGGCCTATCCGCCTCTGTATCGGAGTACGTTCGAGAGTGCCATGAATGCACTCTTGGCAAACCGTTACCGCGACCGCTCGCCCATCCATCCGGTCTTTCTATCGGATCCTATCCTTTCGACGTCGTCTATTGCGATATTCTTTCGATGGCTCCCACCCACGATTTCGTATCCGGCCGCTCCGGTTTTGATAAGCTGATTGTTTTCGTCGATTCTCTCTCTCGTTGGATTGAAGCTGAGCCTTGCAACGGTAACCCCTCGTCCGCAAAATGTCTGGACGTCTTCATGCGTCTCATCGTATCTCGTTATGGAGTCCCTCGCCAACTTCGAACCGACGCCGGCTCGAATCTTTGCTCTCGGTTAGTGGACCTAATTCTCAAAGCGACTGGCACGGACTTGAGCACTACTGAAGCCTATCGCCACGAAGGCGTAGGGCTAGTGGAAAGAGCTCAACAAACTCTCCTCACGATGACTCGAGTCTCCAATGAAGGCGGCGCCCATTGGGTCGACCACCTTCCGTTTCTTCTCATGTCTATGCGAGCGACCGCCGGTCGCGTCGTACCCAAGTCACCCGCGGCTATCTTGTTTGGTCGGGAGCTTCGTCTTCCAGCTCAACTTGCTGACCCTGCTCCTGTTCTCGAGTTGCTTCCATCTAGGCCTCCGTCCGATGCCGTCATTTACGCCACCGAGCTCAATAAGAAGCTTCTCGAGTCGTGGCGTTCCGCCCTCGAAAGTACTCAAGAATCCCAACGCGAATCGATGCGCTCCGCCTCTCAAAAGTCTAAACTCGGTGTCACCTTCAAACCAGGAGACAGAGTTTGTCGTCGAATCCCTGGCCACGCCAACAAACTTCAATATCTCTACTCCGGTCCCTACCGAGTAGAAGAAGCCATCTCGGCCACTCGCTACCGTCTACGCGATCTCGAAAATCGTCAAGTCAAGGATGAAGTTCACATTTCCAATCTTCGTCCGTACTTCACCGTCACCGATTCGTCTCCGCTCGCTGAAGATGAGTACTTGGTCGAAGAGTTACTCGATCGCAAGGGCGATGGAGTTTCATTCAAGTATCTCGTCAAATGGCGCGGCTATCCTCGTTCTGAAGCTACTTGGGAGTCTCGAATTGAGTTGCTTCGGCGTTGTGCTGATCTAGTTGAGTCGTACGACACCACTTTCGACCGCCGTCCGGTTCAACCCCAAGCTCACTCCGCTGTAGACTCCTCTTCAAGTCCAAGCTCAAGTTCCCAATCCAATCAAGTTATTCCACGTCGAATTCAAGAGACAAGTCGTACTCCTCCTGATCTGCCTTCGAGTCGTACTCGTTCTCGTTCACAATCGTAGCGCTAAGTCGACCGGAAGTGGATGATTAGCGTCGCGTCAGCGCCTGACCCAGCGCAACTGCCCGAGCAAAACTCCTGTAAAAGGGAGAACGTGGTAGGACGTGACGTACGAAATCGGGGGCCGCCGCGCTAAGCTGCCGATTTTGTGCTCGCTTTGGATCCATGGGTTAATCCTCCTCCTCTAGGTCTCTCGTCTCGTATGGTTAAATGAACTCTCTTGGCTCGACATCGGGAGACGTCTCGATTTAAGTCGGGGGGTGTTGTATTCCTGCCCATCTGAAGGCTGTAGGCATGAATATTCGTGTAAGGTACGCGCTCACAATTACAATTGAACAGTTCCCCGTGTTGCCACTGACGCACAAGACACACAGATTCGGATTCCCCATGGTCTCAAGTCCAGGTTTGCAGGTTTTGGTCTCGAAATTTGCGATTCGAATTTTGTTTTTGCTGTTACTATAATTGTTGGCTCGTTTAAGGTAATAAACCGGCATGACTTCGACTTCTCGTTCTGCAGTCGCTCTGCGAGACTCTCTCTCTCTCTCTCTCTCTCTCTCTCTCCGTCCGCCTCTCCTCGGCCGACGGCAAGAAGATTCGTCCAAAACATTCTCCGGTCCCAAGATATCTCGTGGGGGGTCTCTCCGCGCTCCGCGAGGGAAAGGACGCGATCTCGCTCCGAGATCGGCCTCGCGCCCTCCCACGCTGCCCCGCCGTGCCCTCGGTCCCTCGCCCCCCCCCCGCGGCAGGTTCTTTCCCTCGGCGTGCCGTCCGTCGCCTCTGGCCGTTATATTAATCCCCCCCCCCGCGCGAGGTTCTCTTCTCCCCCGCGCGCGGTTCGTTTCCTCCGGCCGTCGTTGTTCCCCCCCTCGCTTCGATTCCTCTCGCGGTTCCTTCGATGATTGCCTCCATCTCGTCCGTTCTTCTTCGCGATCCTCGCGGAGGGGGCACCGACGTTTAATGTTAGTTTCGTCGCGGTTTCGATGAAAGAAAGGAAGAACGAATGGCACGCGCCTCGCGTCTCGCGTCTTGTTTCGTCGCCCCTTGCTCGTCGCTTGTCTAGAAGGTCTCTCCGCACATCGCCTTCTCCCCCCGCGCGAGTTTGGATCTCTCCTCGACCCTCCGCGTTGGCTTCAGCGGACGAGTTCCACTTTAACGATAGTTCGAACCCTTCGGTGGCGTAGTTATGCGCTCTCTTTCCGTATATCTTCGCGCATGACGAGCGATCGCGACTTCAGCCTTCGCCGCGCGGGGAGGGGTTTGTTTATCGTATGATTCCGGAGTGTTTACGTTAGTTTTCTGAGCCCAAGGACTTTGGTTTTTGGTTTCTTGTGAGTGATTTTTGTAGCAACTTCGTCGAGTCCCACCGTGTTCCCAAACGAGTCCCCCCGAGTTCCCGAGTCTATACCCCGAGTCAACGAGTCAATACAAGTCAAGCACGCGCCTGAGCCACCCCCAGTCGCCTGCCACCACCTCCCACAAGCCTCCTTTCGCACTTCCGCGCCCACCGTGCTCCGTGCGTGCGTCGTGCGTCGTGCGTCGATCACCATGCCCGTAGTCACCCCCGAGGAAAGCTCCATGAGCTCCCCACAAGAACCGCGTTCCGCGCTAGCTGCCGGCGCGCCCTCGCAGGCAATCTCCAAGAGTGAGATCAGCCTTGCTCTGACACTTTCATGAGAGTGAGAGGGTAGATAGAGGACGGATGCTACAATAACGTATTTTTACTATTTGCGGTATGCATATTTTTTACATATTTGGGCACATTTTGTACATATTTCGACATATTTTTACTACATATTTGGGCACGATTTTGTACATATTTTTACCAAGGCCTATTGAGAGGCTCGGTTGGGATTGGGGTTGGGCTGCATGGCTCTGGCAGAGGGGGGGAGGGGATTGGCGGCGCGCGCTCGTAGTTGGCAAGTGGCAACGGGGGCGAGTCGCGAGTCGCGAGCGGCGAGCGAAAGAGATCTGGAGAAAAGGGAAAAAAAAGAGAAAAGAGAAAAGGAAAGAAAACCCTACTGTATTTGGGGACTGTATTTCACTGTATTTGTACGAAGGCCAAATACAGACTGTGTTTACTGTATTTGCACTCTCCCCCACTGTATTTCCCATCTAGGCTCGCGACTCGTTTCCAAAGAGGAAACGAGTTTCGCTCCGACAAAATATCAATTAGTATTATTATTATTAGGGTGGTGGTTGAGGGGGTGAGAGTCTGTGGTGTAGGCGATGGCCAGAAGCAGCGCCGTGAGCGCGATGGGACCCCCGTAGCTAGCATTGGTAGCGTGGTAGCCTGAATCTTCAAGAGTATTTTCAAGTAGAGTAGTGAGTTGGCAGTTCTTATTTTCGACGTACTCGTAGAAGTCAGAAGTCAATTACTCCTACTCGGGTAAAGCTTGTTGAGGGCGCTCCCCCCCCCCCCCCCGCCCTCGTCTCCCCCCTTCCCCCCTCCCTTCCCCCCCCCCCCCCCCTCGATTAAACTCAAGCGATGGCGGGGGCGGGGGGGGAGGGGGGGGGCGGGGGGCTAGGGGGAGTGGGGGGGAAGGGGGGAAGGGCGGGGGGCGGCGGGGGGGGGGAGAGCCGCCATCGGCAGGCGCGAAAAGCTGCAGGCGGGTCCGCCGAGAGGCAGCGGGGGGAAGGGCCAGGGGGGGGGAAGGCAAAGAAAGTCCCAGAAGGCACGAGCGAGAGAGCGGCGATGCGCGCAGTGCTGTGCATCCTCGGTCTGGTTGGGTCGCATGCGCTCCTCCCACAGCTACATCCCCGCCCTGAATCCGCCCGCCAATCACTCGAGCGGCTTGGGGGTCGCTGGCCGCTCTGCGCTCCGCCACAAAGTGCTGGCCGGGTTGCTCAGCCGCAGATGCTGTTGCCCAACCCGCTCGGACGGGCATCGAGGGGTGGACTTGCCTTTCTCGCATCGCGACCACGTGGCCTAGTCACCGGCATCTTCGTCGCGCTCCTCGCCCTCGCAGCATTCGCCCTGCGCGAGAAGGGGGACGGCAGCGATGCTGCACCACCGCTGGCAGATGCAGACGCTGCGGTCGTGCCAGAGCCAGTGGGAGCGGTCGCTTCGGCGTCTATAGAAATAGAGACGCCTCTGAAAAGCAGCAAATGGACTGAGCAGGTGTGCCAAGACTGTCCCACCTACCGTTTCCCCTTGATGGGGTGGGTCTGATGTCGTTGTGCCATAACCCAAGCTTGTGCTGCACACGTCCACGCCAGTCAGCAACATCACCTGAGGACCGTCGCCAACCTTGTGCATGCGCAGGCCTTGGAGCGTGTTGTTGGAAAGTCAAATAAGTCGCCCACGCTGACGCTGAACCCGCCTCCACTTGATATCCCTTCACTGACGCCTCCCCCGCTCCCTCCTCTTGCTCCCAATCCCCCACCGCCACCGCCTCCACCGGCACCCGTGCCAGCTCCACCAACCCCTGCTCCCGCCCCGGCACCACCGAAGGCCGTTGCCCCCCCTCCTCTCCTCCTCCCCTCCCCCCACCGACTCCTCCACCTTCACCACCGCCAGCATCCCCTCCAACTCCTATTCCGGCAGTGGTGGAAACCCCGGCTTCAACTGTTGCATCCACGTCAACCGTCATCGAAGGGAAGATCCCTCTGGAACGCTTCTTCGAGTCGCCTCTGATGAAAAAGTGGGAAGCGGTTGTAGACGAGGAGATCGCTCGGTCCCGCACAGCATGAAAGATGTGCTTGGCTCCCCTAATATCACAGCACCAAGTAGTGTGCAATTGGTGCTTTTGTAGTGACAACAGCCTTTAACTTTAAGGCCTGCTGGTGCATCAACGGCCACATGCACTCCAAGAGCTGTGCTTCAATAGTTTAAGGGCTCAGAATGAGCGATGCAGCAAATCTTGAGTCATGTCCTCTCTGTCCTCGATCCTCAATAAAGGGCTGGTATTAATTCAAATTCCGAAACCTATGCTTTATTGCATTATTGCTATTATCGTTGTTGCACTCATCAGCGCGCACATCGCACATGTGCCATATGACATGATATTCGCCAACTAACTTTAAAAATATTCTTGAAGGTGTCCGCTAAGCTACTTGTGACTCACACACACCGCTCCGGGTTCACCTTTACATCGCCTTTACTCCTACCACTTCAAGTGGAAGTGCCACTTCTCCCTATTCCCGCCCCCCCCCCCCCCTCGTTCGTTCCTTTTTCTTTGGTTTTGGGGAGTCGGCCCATGTACACTACGTGGGGCCTGGCGGTGCGGGGAGGGGTGGGGCGGGCCGCTCGAGTTACTGTCGCGGGCTGGAGGCTGTGTGCTCTCCTCATTGTGGGGGCCTTGCCCTTCGGCTTCCCCCATGGGTGCGAGTGATAGCAGTGATAAGGGGGCGCTTCGCCTGGCGCCTGGCGCCCCATTTTTCTATCCCTGGTCACTTTGCCATGTGGACTATGCCTATGCTGTGTTCAATTCCGAGTCTTGATGTCTTGATGCTAGCTTCTCTTTAGTTTATTGGGGCTTGGTGCTACGTATTGTCTTCAAGCCTTTTGGCGTATGCATAAGTATGACGGATTGGGATTGGACGTGGCCACACATCCAATAAACGGCCGTCGGTCCGAGACCATAAGTAGTGTCGGTGGGAGACCATAAAAAGGCGCAAATGTCGATGACGCTGGTTGGCATTTGTCAATGCAGATGGATTAAGTAATACAAGGCCACACACACACATCAATCACGCATCACACACATCATACCCATTGCTAATAATGCATTCGCCTCGACATCTCATAGTCCCTGCGCACGTTGTCCTCTGCCTGCAGTCTAGCTAGCTCACGCTCGCGCCCTGCCCGCCTACGATCTGCGGATGCGGATGCTTGCTGCTCAGCCAATTAATCTGCCAACTTGCGAGCACGCTCAAAGTCATATGAAGCTGGAGGAGGGGGTGGGGTACAAGGCTATGGCTATGGCTCGCGCCCTCGCGACTGCCCACGCTCGCGCGACCGCCCACGCTCGCGCGACCCCGCACGAGCCGCACGTCCAGTTGATCGCCTCCTCTGCCCGCCTGCCCGCCCCATGCGCCTCGCACGCCTTTTTGCGCGCCTCAATATCTGACGCCTCGTCCTGCACAGGCTGTGTGCCTCGCGCTCCTGACTGCATAGGCTCTGTGCCTCGCGCCCCCAGAGGGAGGAGATACCGAAGGGAGGGAGGGAGGGAGGGAAGAGATACCGGAGGGAGGGACGGAGGAGATACCGGAAGAGGGAGGGACGGAGGAGATACCGGAGGAGGGAGGGAGGACATACCGGATGAGGGATGAGGGAGGGAGGAGATACCAAAGGGAGGGAGGGAGGGAGGGAGATCCCTCCTTCCGGTAGTACCGAATGAAAGCAAGCCGCTTGTGTATGAGGGTGTGAGGGTAGGCTCGTCGGCACAAGTCTCTTTTTGCACAACTTGTATTTCATATTCTTTATTCTTTTCTCATATTACATATTAAATCGTAATCGGATATTCGTAATTCGGTCGGGCATATGACAGACAGAGACAGACGGTCTGACGGTCACCGTCAGGTCCAACTGACCCGACTCCTTTCTCCTATCTCTCTGTGGTTGTGCTGAGTGATGGGAGGCTGTGGCTGTTGTGTGTGTTGATGTGGAGGGGCTGTTTGTGGTAGTAACATGTGAAGTACAAACGGAGGAGGGCACAGAGGATGGGGTGACACGGATGGGGGAGGCACGCGCGGACGAGGGCGAGACCGAGGGTTCGGTCTCGGACGGCATGAGGACGGGCGGGACGAGCTCGGAGGGCACAGGCAGACGGGAGGGGCACGGGAGCGCTCGAGCGGTGGCACTGGTCACGAGACGAAGAACAAGGGAGAGGACACTCACGGGAAAAGTAAACACCGGGAAGGGAAAACACGCGGGAAGAGAGAGGGATGAAACGAGGCCGGAAACTCAAGGAGACACTCGGGGAGAGAACGGTGGGGAGAGAGAGAGGGGGGACGGACCTAGTGGGCCGACGCGGGGAAGGGGGCGTCGGAGCGTGACAACGAAGAGGGGGGCTCGCGGGGAAAACTGATGGCGGGAAAGGAAACGCAATGTAGGGAGGGGGCACCGGGGCGTGACGGCGGGGAGGGAGTCACGCGAAGAAAAGCACCTAACGGTCGGGCGGATGTACAAGGGGGAACGGGCGCAACCCCCCCTACCCGCAACACTGTCTATCTGACGTCAGGTCTGCCGTGCCAACTAGGGTCTTCACCGCTCGTTTATCTGCCTCACATGGTTGCGCATGCCTACAACTACAACAACAGCGGCTGAGAGGCTTGCGGCTACAGTCATAGAAGCCTGGCCTAGCGCTCTACAGCCTCTCATAGCAACAATTAATCTTAATCATAAGATTATAGCACTCAACTACGATACCACGAGCATTAACGATTGGATATGGGAGCAGCCACTTGCAAGGCAACCATGTAGGCCATAGGCAAGAAGAGGTTGTCGATTTGCTGGGTGAAGGCCTCCAATATGCACACAAATGCGGTGCATGCTGAAACCCGTATCCACTCGTCACGGGCGAGGGCTCCGGTGAGAAGTGTGTGGGCAACATCGTTGCCATGCCTTCTACCTGTGTTCCATGCAGCTACCCATCCTAGGGGCCAGCCGATCTCGCATCCAACCACCCATCCGCTGAGCCAGCCTACAGCATAGAGTGTGGCTAACATCGAAACGAAGGCGGCAAGAGTGCCCTCCAATGTCTTCTTTGTACCGAACCAGCGTACTCTGCCAATTTGAACTCCGACCACCGCTGCTATTGCATCACCTATGCCGAGGACCAGGATTCCTGCCATTGGCACGGCAAGCTTCAGTGGGGATAGCTCACCCATCAAGCCAAGCCCTGCGTATGTGGGGTCATCATCATTCCCATGGCTATGAATTACATCGCAAGCAACAATCGAGGAAGTTGGCACCGAATGTCCCATCGCACCGCCTTCCGTATTGCAACTCTTGTCCTCGAGAAACACTGGAACAAGCAGCAGCGGGGCAGCGCATCCGAAGAGCAAGTACTGATGGGTCAGTACAAGAGAGCCATCATCGCGGGAGTCGATGAATCGTGAGCATAGCTGTTCCACAATTTTTGCAAGGGGTGGGATTTGGCAGATACGCACAACTTCAAGTAACACGAAAATTCCCAACACAGCGGCGAGTGATAGCTGAAGATAGGGCAGCTGGGAAGCTGCAGCTGGAGCAAACATGAATACGGCGAGGAGGTGGTATGCCTTCCGAGCGATGAGCAAACGAGCGTTTCGCCGATGGAATGTAGAGGGAACACCACGTAATCCATTTGACAAGTTTTGATCGGCAGAGCCTGTCGCCAGAGCGCTACCGCAGGGTTCCCTGGGATGCTGCATGGGTTGGCGTAGTACGCCATCAGTGGGATGGCCGTTCTCGCATGGGGGGCCGGGAGCCATGCACCATGCGGTGGAAATACCGAGCAGCAGCAAGAGGAACCAATAGGTGGAAAGAATCCTTCCACGAGCACCGCACGCGAAAGGCAAAAGCCATACGACTGTGGTCAGCGCACGCTGCGCCAATGCTCCCCAACCCTGGAGCACCTTTCCTACATTTGCATCCAGTGGCAGCTGAGCCGCAGAGCCCATCCAATGAAGGATGAAAATGCAGCCTGTGAAGAAGATAATATAGAACAACGGTATCACGATGTGCATCCTTCGTACACGAGCTGCTAGTCCAAGCGAAAAAGCCAGGAGCAGAATACCAGCGAGAGCAACTTGCACGGCAGCAGAAACTCCCGACCGCCATCCGGCGAGAAGGCCCTCACATGTCGATGCAGCAACCAGGTTAGTTGGGTATTCGGCATAATTGCACAGCGTGAAGAACACTGCGTCAACAATTACAAGAGCTCCCAAGCAAGCCACAGTGGTCGCCTCACCGTATGTGAAGCAACGTGTGGCGGCGCAAAGTCCCAGCGAGAATAAGGCCCAAAACGTAGTTACACTGGTAGCAAGGACCCAGTAGTCGCTCAAACTCAGGGGTGCCGCAGTCCATAGAGCTGCTGTCAACAGTATTGGAAATACCATGCTTGGTAGCCGTTGAGCACGGCTGGACAACATTCTGCTGAGGACCAGTGTACTGCACAGCGAGGCTGCCCAAATATACATGAGAAGTGGACCAACGGAGTGCCCCACCATAAGCCGAGAGTAGGCCAGCGAGGCGACGAGAAGCACTGGCATGGAGCTGCCGAGCACTAGCCCGTGGGGTGCTGAAGCGCGAGGCGATGCCCTGCTGTCCACATGCGCAAGATCTGGAGCAGACGGAACAAAGAGAGATAGAAGACACGGCCAGAGGATCGCCGCGGCCTCTCCCCTCCAGCCCACGCTGTCCAGTCTCCACGCCACGCCCACCGCGAGGGAGACGGCGAGTGCGCTCTCGATCGAGTCCATCCACGACGCTCGCCACACACACGCACACCCGCCCCCCCGGAGATGCCATAGAGCTCTAGGAGTAGTAGTACCAAAGAACCCTCTACTCTATCTATCCCTAGATCTCTAGAGAGTACAGTATAGGTGCACCATTAAGGTGGTTCTAAAGGTTTTCTAAGTCTGGCGCGAGACGGCGGGTGGCGGGCGCGCTGGCTGCCCACCTGCCCGCCTCTGCAGGCCTTCGCTCCATGTATGGGGCATGGGAGTTCGGTGATCCGTGGGGGGTGGAGGCCCAGGGAGGGGATGGGTGTGGTGGCGCGGCTGAAGCGGCACCCGGGGCTTCCCCGCCCGCGCTGCATGTGATCTGCGTGTAGCGCGCCGCATGGCGACGCGCAGGCAGTCCATATGTGCGCGTCTAGAGCCTGATTTCTAGTGTGTGTGGCATGTTTGAAAGGGCGCTGGGGGCACCATTCGTAACATAATTTAATGATATGTTTATGAGAAATAAATCTATCTATCGTAGAGTTGTCAAATCATTTGTCGGTGAACGACAGAGAACTTATGTTTCCCGGTCGCCGCATTACAGTTGTTTCGCCTGTTTCCGGGTCGCCGCATTACAGTTGTTTCGCCAGGCCCTCACCCTCTCTAATCCTCCCCCGAGAGAATTCTCCTCTCCCGCCTCGCCTCTCGCGGTGTTGTATTCAGGCCTTTTGGCATGAATATTTCGGCACGAGTACGAGCCTTCTTCGTTATATACCGTCTTCTAAGTTCGCCGTGGTCGCGCAAGGCGTGCAGATTCGGATTCTCCCTGGGCTCAAGTCCTGGTTCGCCGATTTTCGTCTCGAAATTCGAGGATTTGAGTTATATTTTTACCGTTACAGTAATTGTTCACGCGTTTAAGGTAAGAAATGCAGGTAACAGAACTGGGCCCCTCTGCATTCCCTTCCCCCCCCCTCTGCAGTTCCCCCCCCCTCCGTGTTTCCCCCCCCCTCCGCTTCCCCCCCTCCGCGTTTCCCCCCCTCCGCAGCCGGCGCGATGGGAAGAAGAAGGCCTGGAGCGTCCGACGCACAGTTCTCGTTCTTCTCTTCTCCTCCTTCCTCCACAGGCCCGGAGTCCTCGTCGGTGGTGGTGGTGGTGGACTCCTCGGTCGGAGAAAGGGCCTCCTCCTCGGCATCAGGAACGCGAACAGGCTCCGCCTCCTCCGCCGCGTCCTTGGAGCAGGAGGAGGAACGAGTCGTGCGAGCAGCGCTTGCGCTCGGCGTCCAGTCGACAGGTGGCCGTGTCGAGGGAGTCGAACGAAGCCAGCGAGCAGGAGCACGAGAGGAGAGGACGGAGGACCGTACGGATGCGCGCCGAGTCGCCACCATCGTGAGGAAGACGAGGGCGAGGAGAGAGCTGGAGGGTGAGCAAGGAGGGAGGAGGGAGGCAGGCAGTAGGAGCCTTTTCTCTCTGGTAGGTCGGTGAGAGGGGGAGGGGGGGGGGGAGGGAGGAGGGGGGGGGGCGAGTGGCGAGACTAAAAGACAGACCAGTTGTTTACTTTAGTGTTCTCGCCATTTACTGTAATAATTCCCCGGTCCCAGGGGGTGCCCCCAGGGTTCCTGTCCGCCCTCCGCGCCCAGAGTTCCCCGGCGGAAAGAGTGAACGCACGGCGTGCACCTTCCTGAAAGTTGCTATGCGCACGCACGGCGCCCCCGCGGGGGGGGGGGCCGATGCACATCGCGCCGTGCCCATGCACGGCGTGCACAATGTGATTGCAAGTCATCACACGTGCTGCGTAAAGAAACATCTCTTATACTGCAAGTTTACGTAGTTGTGGGTCTTAGAGGGTACGCAGAGGGAAAAAGTTGGCATGCGCACGCACGGCGTCTCCGCGGGGGGACCGATGCACATCGCGCCGTGCCCATACACGGCGTGCACGATGTGAATCACAGGTGCTCCGTACGAAATATCTCTTAAATTGCACGTTTATGTAGTTGTCGGCCTTAGATGAAACGGCGGGGGAACATGCACCGCGGGGGAAAGCAGAGAAAAAAGTTGTTATGCCCACGCACGGCTAGTCTTCATTTAATTTTAAAATACTCTATACACAACTGTGGACATTTCATCGCTCAATTCGACTGATGTCCCACAATTGACGGAACGACACCTGGCACAGGGGCACAGGGGAGAGGTAGTTATTCGCGTGCCAACTGCGCCTCTTCCGCCCCTTCTTTCGCCCAGGGCAGCCGCTGCGGTCGCCGACGCCTCGGTCTCGCTCATCGCCATAGCCACTCCCGATGCTCAAGCCAAGCGCTTCGCAATCGCCCTCATCGGGTTTTGGCGGCGGGGGTGCCGGAGGAGTGCCGGGTCGTGAGTCCTCTGCCTCTGTGTCAGAGGCAGCCTTCTCGGGACCCACCTCCGCCCCGGTGTGTGGCATGTGCAGGTGGCGGGCGGAGGGGCGGGGCGTGCGCAGAGCCTTTCGCGGGTCCCCCCGCGAACCCCCCCCCTCCCCCCCCCCCGCCGCCGGCGCGCCACCGTCCTACCACCTTCATGCCCCGCCATGGATGAACCAAGTATCAAAATCAAAAGTATAAACTTAGTTGAGGACCCGGAGGAGGAGAACGGCTCTCATTCGTTCAGTCCCAGTCAAGGATTTTCCTGGACTGGGACTGGCCAGCGCGTTGTGACCGCCTCTCCAGATCCATGAACACATGGATGAATGCGCGCACTCAGACGGTGGCCGGCGTGAAGGGGGTAGGGTACAAAGTAGTCGTAGTAATAATAGTAGTACAAGCAAAGGGAGAGCCGGTGAACCGACTTTCTTTCTCTCTCTCCTCTCTCTCTCGGCGCCGGAAACCGTCGGGGGGCGGCAGCGCTGGCTGCTCTCTGCCATCGACTGGCGGCCGGGCCGCCCAGCGCAGGGGGCCAGCGAGACGTGGATCCGACAGCTTCAGACACCTCCAGCTCGGCTTGGGGCATTTCTGTCATGGAACACTCTGATCTCCAATGGCCCGGCCATCAGTCACAGATGCGGGCGGGCGGTGGCTTCAAGCTCAGTGGGAATGCGACGCCTCGCCCAAAGCTCGCAGCGCAGCTTCCCCCTCTATTATCACAGCAGTCCGCGCACGCGAAGGTGGAACCTCGCTTCATGCGGGAGCTCATTACTCGGGCGCGTGACATGGACGGGAATAGTCAGCTCCAAGGCGTTGCGTCAACCTCTGCCAGTGTGCCAGTTGCCCACCGAATTGACATTGACCTCTCTCAAGTCATGGGGCTGGGTGAACGAGCGGAACGCTTCTCGCATCATTCACAGGGAGCCTCATTGACCAGCCGTGCCTCATCATCTCGTTCGAGTAGGGCACGCGCCTCGGAGCCAGCACAAGACGCATGCCCATCCAGAAGTCTTCTTGCATCATATGGTCAAGCCCAAGCGGACGGGAGTGATGAGATGCGGAGACATGTTGAGAGGGGTAATGGTGTGGCAGGCTTGGAGCTGGTTGGGGCAATACCTCAGCCAGCGCAACGCCCAAAGCCTGGAGTTAAGGATATTGTCCATACGTCATCAAAGAAACCCGCCACACCACGAAGATCTTTGTTTGATCCTCTTCCGCGGACGAGTGATCTACGCATCTACGACGGCGGATCGCCGCGCCAATTTCATACGTCGAGCGCCCCACCGAAGATTGAGGCATCGCCAGTGCCCTTTCCTTCAAGACGACACGCCCGTCATTTGGCAGAGCTTGCGAAGCCACCTGGGCAAGTTGGATTCGCTCGGCCCGAACCGGCTCCGCCCTGTGGGCGCGACGAGTCAGCCTATTCGCATGTCTCAACTAGGTGAGCGCACTCGGATGACCAGATCTGGCTTGCCATCATGCCGAATTTTTCTCATTGGCCTCCCCCTGTTCTCCCATTTTAGATCAATTCGTCCTCTTAGACGTGACCCACTTCTCACACAGCGGTTCGGGGTCAAAGCGGCATCGCACATGGCTTCACATGAGGGGATCGCTCTGGAAGGCATCCTTGCGCAGTCGAGTTCAACCGATGTGGCGTTCGCCTTTCGTCCCTAAATGAGTTGGAATGGATAGAGATTACCACTGATGTGATATGATCCGGCTTGTCATCTGCGTAGTACGTCACACATCTTCAGTAGCAAGCCCAGCACTTGGCTCCATTGGCCGGGTACTCGGCGTTCGTTCGTCCGTATGCCGTATGTATTGTGCATTGTTGTCTCCTCCTCTGAAAGCATAATCGTTGAAATTCCCCTTTGGAGCGGGTGAACGCCTTTGTTTCGCTCGGGAGGCCTGTTGCCAGGGAGGGTCTTCAGTCTACACGTTTCCGTGGACAGCCACACCTCCATTTTAAGCACCTAACCCACAGAGAGATAGGCACATACAATCGCTTTGCGGACAGAGACAAAACGTGCCGCATATGCAAGATGGCGGACGAATCCTTCACCCATTTAGGCGAATGCCCGAGGATAGGCAAGATACTCGAGGCGCTAAACAAGCTGCAAGCTGGCGCGATTCACACCGCAGAGCGATAGAAGCAGATCGATAACCTTTTCATACACCCCCGTGTCGCATTCATCCTAGATGATGGATGATGCGATTTCTAGGCTCTTATTTCCAGGTCCTTCGCCGTGCGGCCACACGGTGAAGCTCAGGCATGCCTAGGTTGGTAGGGATCGTCCCTAGCGATCTAGAATTCGAGTTCTCGTTTCGTTCCGTCTAGCCTGTTTGTCGTTTGTCAGCCAGGTCTAGATTCCAGGTTTCCTCCTTTCGGGTAATCTTAATCTTGACTCAAAGGAGCCAGGTCGCCTGTCGCTCGCTGTGCGCTTGTCTCAGGCTCTCGGGTTACCTTGTGAAGGCTTGTTTAGCTTCTTGCAAGGCTTGTTGTTTCTCGTTGGGTTCCGGTTCTCTCTTGGGACTTGCTAACTTTCGTTGTCGTCAGGCCTGTTCTTCGTAGGTTCTGCTTAGCCTGGTTAGGGTTTCGTTGTCTTCCGGCGTTTGGCGTTCGCGTTGGCGTTCGGAAACTTCCTCTCACATTCCCTAGGTCCGCTACCCTTGGCTTGTAGGTCCTTGCTTCTTTCTTCTCGGTCAAGGTTTTTGGCGAGCGAGTCGGTTGCTCTATCCGCTCGAGATTTGAGGTTTAATTTGCCATCTCCCCTTGGAGATCGGTGTAGGTTCGCTTCTTACTTAGGTGAGGGAATCTTTCCCCTTGATGCAACTTACATGCAAGCCCTTGGCCCCTTTGGTGTTTCTTCCCCTTGGTTGCTACTCAGGGTTGTTCGTTAGAAGCGTCTAGCTAGAAGGTTCACGCTCAACGGCAAGATTTCTTCGGTCGCAAGGATATCTCGTTGCGATTTGTATCCGAAGTGATCGCCGCGGTCGCGCGACATGACGCTCCCCGTCGGACTTTCCGCTACGTGGGAAGTTACAAGGGAGACACGCTCCGGCCGTCGCTGCGGAGTCTCTCTCTCTCTCGCTCTCTCTCTCAGTCTCTCGCGACGTGTTTGAGTTATCGGTGATTTGGGGTCGCGGTTGCTTGATTATTTGCTTGGTTTGGGTGAATGATTCCGGTGTATGCTCCGTCTAGAGTGGGCCGCGCAGGCGAGCTCATCATAGAAGAGGAGGTAGCCAAGATGGAAGCCGCCGGCATTATTCGCAAGTCAAATTCGGCTTGGGCTTCCCGAGTAGTCCTGGTCAGCAAGAAAGATGGCTCCGTTCGATTCTGCGTGGACTACCGCGACACTAACGCCAAGCTACGCGTCGAGGACAGCCCTCTACCCCTCATTGTGGAGGCTATCGATAGGCTAGCGTCCGGCCAAGGGCCGCTCAGTTCTCTCTTTTTATGTACTCTCGATTTAGCCTTTGTTTGGTTTTGGGGGCATCCCGATCAAAGAATCGCACAAACATATCACCGCTTTCACCACCCACCGCGGCAAATACGAGTTCAACTTTCTACCATTCGGCATCCAATCAGGTCCCGCCTACATGTGCCGCTTGATGGACATCGTTCTCGGTGCGCTAGCGTGGGAGATCTGCATGCCTTACCTCGATGATGTGGGCATCTGGTCAACGGGCGTGGGTCCGTCCGAAGAGGCCAGGGCACAGGCTTCCTTCGAGCAAATGCTTCACCGCCTTCCGCCTTCCGCAATGCGCTCGCTTCGTTTCTCGCCTCTCGCATTGGGGGGGTGTTGCGGGTAAAGGGGGTCACTCCTTCCCTCTTGTACATTTCCCCCGCCATCTAGGTTTCCCGCGTGACTTTTCCCCCTTGCTGTCACGCTCCGACGCCCCCTCCTCGCGTCGCCATCTATCTAGTAGGTTCGTCTTCCCCCCCCCCCCGCGGAAGCCTCCCCCCTTCGCTCCCTTCCCCGTTTCCCCTCCCCGAGTGTCTCCCTTGTTCTCCCGGCCCCCTTTCATCCCTCTCTTTTCCCGCGTTTCCCCTTTCCCGACGCGTGTCCCTTTCCCGCGAGTGTCTTCCCCCTCGTCTTTCGTCCAGCGATCAGCGCCACCGCTCGAGCGCTCCCGTCCCCTTCCTGTCTACCTGTGCTCTCCGTGCTCGTCCCGCCCGTCCTCATGCTGCCCGAGACCGAACCCTCGGTCTCGCCCTCGTCCGCACGTGCCTCCCCCGTTCGTGTCCCTCCATCTCCTGCGCCCCCTTCCATTTGTACTTCACATGTTACTACCATGCACAGCCCCTCCACACCAACACACACAGCAGCCACAGCCCTTCACCACTCATCACAACCACACGAATGCAGGCTGGGCTGCGGGCTGCGGCCACTGTGAACAATCGTGCCACCTAGCGTGGTGTCCCGCGACGAAAATGATATTCGAGACCATAGAGGCCCTTACCAAACATGCGCCTACCCCCGGAAGGTCGCATGCACAAAAAGCGAAAGACGAAAGATAGACTGCCTTCGCATACCGCATACTCCGGTACGAATGTACCCCCGATAGTCTAAAAACGCTCTATCTATATGATAGCGTGGAAATACATAATAAGAGACTTCTATAGAGTAGATTTCGAGTCGCACAATTATCACTTCATGCCAGTCTTGGAGTCCACTCTAATAAGGTTCACCACCTTGGTTCGAGGCAGTATTTCGCCCGACCCTCACAACTCACTCCATGCGAACCTATAACCTATAAGGCAGCGCAGGGAAGGAAACCTAAACGCTAAACCTAAACTCAAAAAAACAATAGACAATAGAACTCAGCACCCCTATATTCATCGAGGATGAGAAAGGAAGGCTACAACTAAGCGAAGAGTTCAGCCTCGTAGCGAAAGCTCTCGGTTTAGCCGAAAGACTCGCATAAAAAGACGCGAAACTTCGCCTCAACTGATCGCTCGAATAGGCGTCCGACCGCACAATCACGGGCACAATAGATGAACGCTCGTAAACACCGAAAAGATGATACCCTGTAACATTCTAGATAGACAGGTCACTCGACGGAAGAGGAGGAAGACGAGAACATACTGTCGGGGACTGGTGCACCCCCACACAACCTAGGCCCCTAAGTAGAGCACGAGGGGAGTTGCCGCAAGGCGGGGAGTGAGGGAGAGGAAAGAGATTGGGCGTGGCTTCGTGAACGTCATTCAGGGCCACGTGGGAGGCGAGAATATTAAAAGGTTTTTTTTAGTGAGAAGGACAAAGGTGCTAGGAGTTGGCTACACACCGAGTAGAAGCCGAGCACGTGGCATCGCTTTGAGCAATTAGCACACCCTCAACTCTTGTTTTGGAAGGGAACTTGTGTGTGTACCCCACAAACACCGCTGTGACACACGATCGATGCATCCAATCCACGTTCGCTCTTTCCCTTTTCGATGACGTTTTGCAGGGTGGTCATCAGTGCAAACATTCTGCGCATATGTGATTGAAGATGTCTCAATCAACGATCTCCCATCATGTGAGTTGGTTGAGTCTGTCGTCATCCCTAAGGCATCGGGTTGTCGCACATGCAATCTTTCTTGCAAGAGACGGCTTGAACGCTTCCGCTTTGCCTTTTCTCGCCTGCCCTCGTCGCGCTGATCCTGCACAAATTTCAAAATGTGTCGAGCCCCTTCAGGAAGTTTGTCATAGTCCACCCCCACCCTGAGGATGCTTGCGATGCAGCTTCCACCCCCCCCCAAACCGGCGAATGGAAGCGCAGCAGCAGCCAATAACGAGCACTGCGACTTGCGGAGGAGTCTGGCTGCGAGCCACCGTGACATCGCAGCGTCCGATGCAGCATACCTAATATGGAACAGGAAAGGCAGGTTCGTGGGCTACACGTCTCACACCAACTAGTTGTCAAGGTATGGCTCGCGTGCACGCGAATAACGAAGCTCACCTGATCTGAGCTTGAGAAAGAGGCACTCGAGACCAATCGGACATCTGGATTTTCTTGGGTTTTTCGAGGATGATTCCAAAGTGTGCTGCAAGACGGCGCAGGCCGTATTGTGGAGCATCGGCGTCCACTGCGCCAGTCAATGGTGCCAAGACACCTAGTTCCACGCAGCTGCACGCAATTGCGTCCACTGACAGATGGGCGTGACCAAATGAGGAAGGAAAGCGCTTAGCAAGAAGGATCAGATCGTTGGAGACTCCGCATCCGAATTTGAGGACCGTAGGACTCGAGACCAAGTGCCCAAGAAGCGGTGGGAGCATTACAGCATTAGAAAGAGAGACAACCACACATGCACTCTCGGAGCACAACTGTATGGTATCCACACGGTTGTTGCTCTGACCACGGCGATACGATGGACGGGCCTCTACGTCGAGACCAAGTGCCTGGCATGCGTCAAAGCGATATTGCTTGAGGCAAGTGTCGATATCGTCGCGACCCAGCGTTAGATAGAGAACTGGCTCAGGGAGGGCAAATGCCGTCTCTCCTCGCACATCGGAATGAGTAGACGGAGGGAGTATCGAGCCCGTCCTCTGCTGATTGCTGCTCGTCGCCGCCGCACCTTCTCGGGAGGAGGCTCTGCCAGGGCGAGGGCGTCTCCGTTGCCTCGCCATCGCGCTGCCTGCTGAGGAGAGACGGGGGGGGGGGGGGGGGGGGAGAGAGAGAGAGAGAGAGAGAGAGAGAGAGAGAGAGAGAGAGAGAGAGAGAGAGAGAGAGAGAGAGAGAGAGAGAGAGAGAGAGAGAGAGAGAGAGAGAGAGAGAGAGAGAGAGAGAGAGAGAGAGAGAGAGAGAGAGAGAGAGAGAGAGAGGAGAGAGAGAGAGAGAGAGAGAGAGAGAGAGAGAGAGAGAGAGAGAGAGAGAGAGAGAGAGAGAGAGAGAGAGAGAGAGAGAGAGAGAGAGAGAGAGAGAGAGAGAGAGAGAGAGAGAGAGAGAGAGAGAGAGAGAGAGCACGTCTCCCTGTGGGTGCGTGGCACGATTCCGTGGCGTGCGCGCCCTCTCCTAAATAAAAAAGCATCGTGAGTTTTCTATTGGGATTTCATGTTTTAATTATATATTTTAAACCCCCCTCGATGGTACTGTAGGTACGTACCTGCAATAACAATAAGGAGCAATTCAGTCTCTCGTCCAGATCTCCAGATTCACAGCGAGCATCGAGCGGTGAAAAAAAACGTATTAATATTCTCGCCACGAGCATGGCCTTGCCTGTGTACTTTGCAGCTACGCAGCCACTCCCGCTCCCCTTGTTATCACTCTCTCCTTCCACTTCAAGCCCAGGTGGAGATGGGACAACAGGTACAAGGTCAACAGGTTTCGGGGGCCTGTTGCTGTTAAGAGGACCTGTTAACAGGTCGCAATAGGTCCTTAACAGGTCAAAATAAAAGTAATAAATAAACCTTTTAATAGTCTCACCGCGCACGCAGCCGTGGACCCTCTACTTTCTACTCACGTAGGAATAGGAAAACTTTCTACACCCCCACGCTCCCAGCCCTTCTCCCCCCGCCATCAGGCGGCTCCCCCCGTGCACTACTAGGGGGATTGGGGTGAAGGGCTTAGATATGGTCCGGTGGCCCGCGCCCCCCCCCCCCCCGGTGATCAATCCCCCCCCTTCCTCCTGTGTCTCCGAGTGGGCGGCGGTCTCAGCCCCGACTTATCCTGTAAACAGGTGCGGGACTTACCTATTCTTCGGTGGGCGGAGCTCTCGCTCCGCCCACCCCCTTCTCCGCGCTCTCTCTCCCCTCTCCTGCGGCACGCGCGATGGCGCGCCTGCGGCAGGCCTGCAGCTGCCCATTGGCGACCCTGGAGGCTCATGGAGGCCACCCAAAGGAGCCAGGTCGCCTGTCTCTCGCTGCGTGCTTGTCTCAGGCTCTCGGGTTACCTTGTGAAGGCTTGTTTAGCTTCTTGCAAGGCTTGTCGTTTCTTGTTGTGTTCCGGTTCTTTCTTGGGACCTGCTAACTTTCGTTGTCGTCCAGGCCTGTTCTTCGTAGGTTCTGCTTGGCCTGGTTAGGGTTAGGGTTTCGTTGCCTTCCCGCGTTTGGCGTTCGCGTTGGCGTTCGGAAACTTCCTCTCACATTCCTTAGGTCCGCTACCCTTGGCTTGTAGGTCCTTGCTTCTTTCTTCTCGGTCAAGGTTTTTGGCGAGCGAGTCGGTTGCTCTATCCGCTCGAGATTTGAGGTTTAATTTGCCATCTCCCCTTGGAGATCAATGTAGGTTCGCTTCTTAGGTGAGGGAATCTTCCCCCTTGATGCAAGTTACATGCAAGCCCTTGGCCCCTTTGGTGTTTCTTCCCCTTGGTTGCTACTCAGGGTTGTTCGTTAGAAGCGTCTAGAAGGTTCACGCTCAACGGCAAGATTTCCTCTGTCGTGAAGATATCTCGTTGCGATCTATATCCGAAGTGATCGCCGTGGTCGCGCGACATGACGCTCCCCTTCGGACTCTCCGCTACGTGGGAAGTTACAACGGAGACACGCTCCGGCCGTCGCTGCGGAGTCTCTCTCTCTCTCTCTCGCTCTCTCTCTCTCCGTCTCTCGCATGCCTTGTCCACTTCACGGAGGACTCCTTCTCCACATCCAATGAAGCTCGCCTTCATGTCGAGGCACAACTCGGCCACGGAGACTTCTCGCGCGGTGCCCTTGAGTCCTTGGAAGATGCCAAACATGTTGTCAAAGCGGTTGGTGACCTCCTCCCTTGAGGGGAACTCCTGGAGGTTGGTCATCTTGAGTGTGTCATACTCCATCTTCTTGTCTTCAGCCTTGTCTTCGGTGTTGACCGCCACGTGCAACTCGTCGATGTGTTTGAACGCACGGTGGCCGTCGTACTTCTCTTCCTCCTCATCCGTGTAGAGCACATCCAAGGTGGCCACAAGCTTGTCATCCTTGATGCACATGATAAGGAGGTCATATGCCTTGTTCAATTCCACCTGGGTGGCTTCCTTGTCCTTGTTGGCGTCATCGACGCTTTCCGTCTTGTTCTTGAGCATCGCACGTCGGCAACCGTTCTTGCCGGCCATCGCGAGCAACTTGGGCCTGAATGCTCTCCATTCAGCACCATCCTTGTTGTAGAAGAAGATCTTGTCATTGTTCTTGTCCATGTCTCTTTGTCTCTCGGCGGGGGTACCAGATGAGTGGCGAAAGCTGTCTTGTTACTTGTCTCTTAGGGGTCTCTACCCTTGCACGGTCCGATGTCCGTTCAAACGACTCAACCACGTTCAAACAAACGACTCAACCGCCGTAACCGACTCAACCGCCGATCACGTAACCGACACAAAAACAAAACCCCAACAAGAACAAATGTTTTACACACCACTTAGCCATAGCTAGGCCTTGTGTTCACGACACACATGAAGCCTTGCATGAAGCCTTGCGCTTCTCATTCATAGAAATAGAAACACAGCCAAAAACCAAAAACAGTCCAAAACACAGTGATACATACCGAAGGGACCTCCCCGTGCGCCGCTTGCGCGACGCTACCTACTTGCTACTTGTCTCACTAAAAGTACGGTTACTGATTGTTGATTGGAGATTGGGAAGAGCAAGTGACAAGTGAGCCATGAATATTAATTGATACGCGCGCGCACACGCGCACACATGCACACGCAATCGCAATCGCGCGCCACGCGCGCTGAGCGCGCGTGCGCGTCCTACGCCCTACGCCCAGCAGCTCACAGAGCCGCTGCGCCCCTGCATGGCGCTGTCACGAGTGGGCGCACCCCCCCTAACCCGTACAAACACGGTACCTTAAACGGAGGGGTTTTGAAACACGGTAAAAACGGGCTGTTTTTGGCCTTCGTAGAAACACGGTAACGGTAAACACAAACACGGGTTTCCCACCTAGGGTGCCACCGTCCAAATACCAAATACGGAGGGTCATATTGAGGCAGTTTCAAATACGGTGAATACGGTCTGTATTTGGCCTTCGTCCAAATACGGTAAATACTAAATACGTATCTCCCATCTAGGGTTGAATGAAGGTGAAGGTGAAGGTGAAGGAGAATAGTAGTAGCGAATAGAGAGGGCGTATACATACTGTCTACTGTCTACTATTGTATTGTACCCTTCGCCAGCCGCCAGTGGTGGCGCGGGGTGCGGGTGTGCCATCCACAGCGACACCATGCGCGAACAGCAGAGCAAAAGGGCATCGGTGGCTTTACTCTTGCTCTGTGGCCTTGCGCTCGGGCAGGCACAGGATACATTCGCGAGTAAGGGCGATACGCAAGGACTCAATGGCTTCGCGCACGCCTTCCTCAAGTCCTTTTCCGTCATCCTAGCGACTGAGATCGGTGCGCTCTGCTTCTCTGTTCAGTCCGTAGGGTCGGGTCGAGGGGCGTCTGCCTGCTCTGACGGCATATCCCTTGAGACAAGCCTCAAAGGATGAGCCCGTTCACTTCCTCACTGATGGTCGGTCTTCATCATCCATCCCTGGCTGCATGTACTCACACGGCCATCCTCTGTGAGTGCGCAGGCGACAAGACCTTCTTCATTGCTGCTATCATGGCAATGCGCTACTCCCGCGTAACAACATGGTTGGGCGCCGTCGGTGCACTGGTGGTCATGACGATCTTATCAACTTTACTCGGCCACATGGCTCCACTTCTGTTACCGAAAACTTACACACACTATGCCGCTGCTGTGCTTTTCCTTATCTTTGGCGTTAGGATGCTTCGGGATGCCAAAGACGCAACATCTGGAGCATCAGATGAACTTCAAGAGGTCGAGCTTGAGCTAACCAAGAAGCAAGACGTTGAGTCTGGGGAAGATTCGCCCACTGCAGAATCAGCCCACGAAGACTTGTCACCACGTGGCATACTACTGCAAGCGTTCACATTGACCTTCTTGGCGGAGTGGGGAGACCGCTCACAGATTGCAACGATTGCGCTAGCGGCCGCCGAAGAGCCCGTCGGAGTCACTCTGGGCGCAATCATTGGACATTCTCTCTGCACGGGCATGGCTGTCGTCGGAGGCAAGCTACTCGCCTCGCGCATTTCCGAGCGGATGGTGCTCGCAATCGGGGGCGCGTTGTTTGTCCTCTTCGCATTGGTCGCAGTCATTCAAGGTCCAGGTTGAGCATGTCCTACTGCATTTACCCCGGTTCGAACCTTGTTGACCATTCTTCACCAGAGTGTTTGACATGACCTCGATCCACGACCGATCGCGCTTCAACCCTGCGAGCGATGGATGACGCAAAAAGCAACGAGGGGTCGGACGCTTGATGACTCTTGGGGGATCTTACCCTCGTATCTTCCTCAACCCGTGGATATGACACTACCTCCTACGCTTGCACAAGTGGTCATAGTAACCACGTCCAGATCAGGGCACGCGCTGTTGATCATAAAGACACAGCTGTCACGTTCCCGACTTGCGTCACGTGCGACGTAATTGCGTGTGACGATACCAGCGACGATGTTGTCATCTAACTCATAAGACACCACGAAAACATTGAGTATTGGAAAAGCACGGGCCCGCCCCGCTTGAACTGCCACGGCTGCACCCACAGACACCACACTCCACATGGCGACACGTTTGAGAATACGGCAGTGAAGTCCAATTATGACAGAACGCACGCGCTAAAATAAAAGCAAATTCAAATTCGGCAATCTCCAACTCTAACGTAGGGCGGTCAAACACGACTTTTTAAGTACTAATGTTCAACTAAGTTTATACTTAGTTCAGCATGGGGGGGCGCCTCGCGTCCCCCCTCTCAGGCACCAATTCCCCTCCGGGGGGCCTTTCGGTCATCCCCATGCTCTGCGCTCTGCCTTTTGGCATGAGCAAGGCACTCAACACAACCACCCAGACCCCCAGTGGGCGCGGTCGCGAGCCGCACTCCCTGGCCCGCTTGGGCCTGCTCTCGTACTGACTCCCCCCCCATCCCTGGTCGCCAGGCAGACAGGGGCCTCTGGGCGGCACCGAGGGCCAGCGAGGCAAGCGTGGGAGAGGCAGGGGCGGCCAGGGGCTGAGCCCCAGCCTCCACTGCCCCCTGAGCTGCCCTGGCTGGCCCTCTGGATGCCCCCAAAGGACCTCTGAGAGCAGGCCGTGGCGCGCCGCATGGCGACGCGCCGCAGGGAGAGAGGTGGATATGAGAGCGAAGCGAGGGAGAGGGGGGGATTTGCACCCCCCCCGATGGAGTGTGGTGAGAAACGAGACCCGCTTGCGTTAGCAAGCGGGCGGCGAGAGGGGCGGCTGGCGACAGGAGGGGGATGAGGCCCCCTGCGTTGCTTTTACCCGAAAGGGGTTTTCCCCCAGCGTGGCCTCGAGGAGAGGGTGTGCTGGGGTGCGTAGGGCCGGTGCTTGCACTGCGGCGCCGCGCGACGCAGACGGACAAGAAGAAGAAGAAGGAGTGGAAGTGGGAGGCCGTCGACCCGTCAAAGATCAGCCGGCCCGAGTATGCCGGTGCCGAAACAGCCTTCACTCCCAGTGCAGCTGCGGGGTTGTCTGCTTCGGCTCACCCCTTCAGGTGGTTCGAGAAGTTCCTGACTAAGGCGTTCCGCGAGGAGCTCGTGAGGAACAGCAACAAATACAAGGGCTGGTTGCTGGCTTGCGGCATCGAGGCGTACATGCTCTCTAAGCCCATCACCCTGCTCGACGTCGACTTCTTCTTCTGCATGCTCTTCCTCAACGGCCTCAACCCAGTGCCTTCATACCGTGACGTGCACGCAACGTCATGGGCTCGGAAGGGAGTCCGCGCGGCGGATTTGCTCCCGCGCGACAGGTGGGTCGAGATGCGGGCGCTTTTCCACATCTCATCCCCCATGTCCGCGCCCTTGCAAGGTACGCCGAGCTGGGACGTGCTCCACAAGGTGGCGCGAGCAGCCCTGGGGGCAGTGACACGTCAGAAGAAGACGATGAGTCGCGACGTTTCAGCCCCGCCTCGCGCCTCGATGCCAATCTGCTCCTGAGCTTCCGGTAGAATATGTGTGGTCATGTCTCGTATGTGCTGGTGCACGTAGTTTGTTCACAGTCCTCGCCCCGTGTGCCAGTGTGTTCCGCCTCAGCTGGCTCGACGTCGTGGGGATAGTGTAGGGCACCCAAGCAAGTCTCACCTTCTCAATCCTCTCACCTGTACTAAAAATTAAAACGGTACGTCCCAGCTCCGCTAGCAACGACGAGCGACCGAGAGGCAGAGTCTGACAGATGACAGATGCTACGCTTATAATTACATATTCCGAGGCACGAGGTCGGGAGAAAGTTTGTGGGATAGCATTGAGCGCACACCCTACCATAGATCAGTACACCTTCACAGCAAACGTGCCATTGTCACAAAGCGTTACTCCTACTACTCAGGACTACTACGCTGCCCCAAAACCTACCTCGGATTCGCCATACAGGTACTCAACGCGCTTCCGCACACACTGGCTGTGCTTGGCCCGGTTACGCGCGCCCGTGATGCCGAGCTCTTTGGCGATGGCGTACCACATGTATGCACGCCTGTTCTTGTCCGTCTTCAGGGGCCATTCCCCACTCGGATACGGATGAGTCTCGAAGCAGTCCACGATCTCACCGTCGTACCTTTCCCCGCCGTCGAGTATGCGCCCTGTCAGCCAGACCGCGGTGCAAACCCGCGGTCTGGCGCCCCAGCCATCGCGCTGCACGACCTCCATCACATCCTCGTCCGTTTCGCTGCAGCTCGGGCACATCAGCTCCTTGAAGTAGCGCTTCTTGCCCCTGACGACCTCCGTGCGCTCAACTGGAACGACGTACAGCTCTTGCACGTCGCCACGCTCGGCATCCGTGCCGTTTGCAGGGGCCTCGTCGCTGGAGGGGGCTGGAGGGGGGGGGCGGGGGCGGGGGCGGATCCACGGGGAACTCGTTCAAGAACAACATCGGGGGCTGTGTGTCAGGGGGGGGGGGGAAGGGGGGGGGGGCGCGACACGACGGCGAGTAGTGCCTGTACTGGTGTCTTTGCATCCTTACAGCTTGGACACCCCTGCTCTTTCCTTTACGTAACCGCGTGATTTTCAAAATAAAGCGAAGCACCCAAATAGATGCTTCAGCACTTTTTAACCTGTTTTCGTCACAAAACCTGCCTAGATCTTCCTATATTTAGGTAGCTGCGCCATAGCAGTGTGTCTGGGCAAGCCCCCTGTGCCATACCGGCGGCTCGTCGCCCGCGGGTGAAGCTGCCAAGAGAACAACTGAAAAAAACGAGGCGAAGCACCTGTTTAGGTGCTCCGGCAGTAAGGAGTTAAAAGAAAAATATTTTTTTACATCGAAAATAATGTAGAGTACTACGAACTCTGATCCCTCTTCCCTTCCCTCCGCCTCGCCCTCCCGGACTCCGGACACTTCTCTATGGCGACGATAGCGGCGAATGACCGGACCGGTAGCATCTTTGTCTCGAAGGACAAGTTTGTGCAGGCAGCAAGCGAATCCGGGCTCTCCGATGAGCAGAGCCAGCGCATGTGGTCCAAGCTGGCGGAGACGAGCTCTCAGCGGATCATTGCTGGAGCCACGGCGCCTCGAGCCGACGCCTCCAACGTGAATCAGTGGCATTGGAGTGAAATGGACTTGGCCCCGTGGTGCAAGGAGCGTCTAGCTGCGCTCTTGGAGGGCATCGAGGTGAGGATATACTCCATAGCAACCAGCTACCGTCTCTGAACCACAGCATCTCTCCCGGCCATCAGACTGGTCAGCATTGCTGTGGTAGTTGTGCTCTGAAAGCGGTGCATTCAGCATTGATGGCTTTTTAGTGCATGTGTTGCTGCTCCCTGTAGGCGGATGGCGTGCCGGATAAGGGCTGGGTGAAACTCACCAAGCTCGAGAGCTGCGAAGGCGAAGCCAGCGTATCAAACCGCAAGGGGAAGAGGATTGTTGCCTATGAGCTCAACGTGAAGGTGACTTGGAAGGGCTCAGTGGACTATGACGACGTTGAAGGATCGCTCCTCCTTCCCTACATCTCCGAGGACGTCACCGATGGCGAGTACGAGGTGCGCAATGCCCACCCAATGGAGGGTGTGATGCTTCTGTCGTTTGATTTCCCCTCACCAGCTGCACGCTCTGAGTCCTATGGGTGAACTCGGGATGCGCAGATCAAATGGACCGCCAAAGAGCCCAACGACACTTCGCATAAGATGGCGCTGCGTTACATGCAAAAGCAAACCAAGACGATTAGTGAACGACTCAAAACCTTCTACAACGAAATCAATGCAAAGTAGCTACAATGTGAAGGCGTGTGGCATCGCCAGTTGCCTCTAGCATGCTCGTTTCTCCACCTAAGGCTAAGGCCGCAAGGCCTTTTGTTCACAAAGCCACTCCTGTAAATTGAGGGCCATATTCGCCTGTCGTGTACTCACGTGGGCGCTCAGGTTCAAAAGATTATTTTGAATGCTTTACCTACTCCTTTACCTACACGTTGCACAACAAAGTGACACTCTTTCATCAGTCATTATGGCGACGGACGTACGACGTATGCATAGCCTGCATACTGCAGGCGGTCACTCACGCTTTTTAACCACTATTTCCCACCCCTCATGGGTGTCCAAGGATTCCCCAGGCCCCCCCCTGACCTGCCCCCCCCCCCCCCCCCCCCGCGCGCGAACCCCCTCTACCCGGTGATGGCGGAGGCGGGGACGGAGGCGGCGGCGAGGGTGGCGGTGGAGACGGCGGTGGCGGCGAGCGGCGAGGGTGGAGGCCTGTCGCAGGCACGCCATCGCGCGTGGCGCAGGAGAGAGGAGAGGGAGCGCGAAGAAGGGGGTGGGCGGAGCGTGAGCGTGAGCTCCGCCCACCGAAAAATAAATTTTCAACAAATTTTTATGGGTCGCGGCGCGGTGAAGGAACGGAACTAGCGCTAACTCAAGACAGGACTCCCTGCCGCGGCAAGCGCAAGCAGCCTTCCCCCTTATGCCACCCAGCTCTTCACTAGCTTTCTACCTGCACTAGCTGGAGCGCCCCTCCCTCCACACTCAAACAGCCCCCCACGCCAGGATCCTGTTCTGGTCTCGCAGGCAAAAGGTGCGGGACTTCTACCGTCCCCGCTCTGACACTTGTGACTTCTATTAATTAATTTCTTAATAGTCTCACCGCACACGCGACCGTGCAGCCTCTACTTTCTACTCACGTAGGAAACTTTCTACACCCCCAATCCGCCGGCCCTTTCCCCCCCGCCATCAGGCGACTCCCCCCGTGCACTACTAGGGGGATAGGGGAAAAGGGCTTAGATATGGTCGGTGGCCCGCGCCCCCCCCCCGGCGATCCGTTCCCCCCTTCCTCCTACGCCTACCGGGCTGGCGGCGGCCTCGGTCCCGACTTATCCTGTAAACAGGTGCGGGACTTACATATTTTCCGGTGAGCGGAGCTCTCGCTCCGCCCACCCCCTTCTCCGCGCTCTCTCTCCCCTCTCCTGCAGGCACGCGCGATGGCGCGCCTGCGACAGGCCTGCAGCTGCCCCTGGCGACCCCTGGAGGCCTCTGGAGGCCAGCTCAGGGGGCAGAGGAGGCTGGGGCTGGGCCCTGGCCTCCCCTGCCTCTCCCTCGCTGGCGCTCCTGTGCCTCAGGGGTCCCCAATCTGCACCTGTCTGCCTGTCGAACAGGGGGGGAGGGGGGGTTGGAGCGATGGGCTGGCCACGACAGGCCAGGACGCGCGAGGCAGGCAAGCCTGCCAGTGAGAGAGTGGGTCAGCAGGGCATTCTGCTCCTCGCAAGCCATCAGGCGTGCCAGGAGCATGGGTGGTTCCTCCCCGGCTTTGAGAGGGCTTTCTGACGAGCCGCCTCGGGCGGCATGGGGCGTCCCAGGTGGGGCGCGGTGGCGAGGGTCGCCTGGGGCTCGGGAGCGGTCGCGGCACGCTCCATAGGTCAAACTATAACAATAGTTTTCTCCGCCCACCGAAAAATAGAAAAATAGGTAAGTCCCGCACCTGTTTACAGGAGGAGTCGGGTCTGAGGACGCCGCCAGCCCGCGTAGGTGTAGGAGGAAGGGGGGAACGGATCACCGGATCACCGGGGGGGGGGGGGGCACCGGACCATATCTAAAAAAAAACCTTTTAATATTCGCGCCACGCGTGCGGCTACTGGGTTAGCTATTGTAGCCACGCCCAGATCCCTTCCTCTCCCTCACTTCCCGCCTTGCGGCAACTCCCCTCGTGCTCTACATAGGGGCCCAGGTTGTGGGGGGGGCTGGGGCGGGCGGGGTGCACCGGCCCTCAGTGGACTTTTCTCGCCTTCCTCCTGTGCCTCTGTGTGGCCCGTTTCTTGCAGATTGATGTTGTGAGGGTTTTGTGTTGTTAATGGGGTATCACTCACTCGTGGAGTGCTCGTTTACGTGAGTGGTCTCTTAAAACGGGGGGGGAGGGGATGTGTCTCGACTTAGGCGCTTAGTCGAGCCTCTCGGCAAGGCCGATCGCTTTCGCCACTAGGCCGAGGTCGTCGCTCATCTTTAGTCTTCCTTTGTCGTCTTCTGTAAATATAGGGGTGCTGAGCTCCGCTGGTTTTTTAGTTTTAGGTTTTCTACCCTGGGCCGCCATGCGAGTGCGCATTGGACGGTAAGTGTTCGACGGGGTGCGGCCCCTCACCAGGGTAGTGAATCTTATTAGCGTGGATTCTAAAACTAAAACAGGTATGTAGTGATATTCGTATGATTCGAATTCTACTCTGTAGAAGTCCCTTATTATGTACTTCCAGGCTATTATGTAGAGGGTTTTCAAACTGTCAGGGGTGTTCGCGTTTGGGTATGCGAACAATCTGTCTTTAGTTTTCTGCTTGCGGGTCCTGTTCTGTTCCGGGGTGTAGTTAGCAATCGCGTCTATGGTGTCGAAGATTTTTCTTGTCGCCGGGCACCACGCTAGGTGGCATGAGTCCTCTTGATATCGGTTGCACATCCTGCATTTGTTCGTTGTGCTTGTCGAGAATCTGTTTCTGGTACCTATTCTCCTGTGGGTAATGTGTTTGAAGTGAGGGTGCTTGTCCGTGTGTTTTAGCAACGGCAGGGTGTACAGCCTGGCTATGTGTTTCCAGTCCTCTTTCGAGATGTCTAGGCGTTTCTCCCATGCTGTTCTGGTCGCTTGAGGGTCGTTGCGTCGTGCTGCCTTGAGCTCGGCTTTTGTGATGTCGGAGACCGTGATCGCATCGAGTGCAATTCTTCCTTTTTGTATGGCGTACTCGTCGGCCAGTGGGTATTCCAAGTGCTTGGGTCCTTTATATCCATTCTCCCATCGTGCCGGGGGGTAGTAGCGTCGTGTTTCCTCGGCGCTCGCTACGTCACCGGTGCTGGAGGCCTCCCCGAGATAGTCGGTGTCTGTGTGAATCCATATGTTGTTGAGTTTTTTGATGTATTTATCGTCTTCTGAGACTCTCACCTCTTCCCGTTTTGTTTCCCCCGACTCCTGATGGGGCTCTACTCCTTTTGGTCTGGACTTCTCTCCGGGGCCGGGTGGTGGACGTTCCGACGACTTGTCCAGTATTTGTCGCGCGTGGACCTTCTACGTCTGATTCTTGTTCCTGTGCGTAGGGCCCGGGTGGGGCGGGAGTCAGTTGTTTATCGTCTCGGAGCGTGCATGTGCTGAGAGATGTGGGAGTTGTGGTTCTCCTCCGGCTGAGGGATGGGGCCAGCTGGTCCATTCGGTGGAGCCTTTTTGAGTTGTTGATTTGTATCGCTGTGTTGCATGTCATGTATTTGTGCCCATAAGGGCCACCCGGCCGCGGGTCGCTCCGCCGAGGCGGCGCGTCCCTTGCCGGGGTGAGTGGGGCCTCTGCCATAAGGCATGCCCAATGGAGCGCAGGCCCTGCCTGTCTGGTGCTCTTGCTGTGTGTCCTGCAGCCTGCTGTCCCCCAAGATGGGGGCCAGCATGGCTGCTGTGAGTGGTGTGGCCGGGGCCACGGGCCGTGTGGTGCGACCGGGGTCGCACGCACCTGCTCGGCCTCCGACGGTGGACGCGGCCGCTTCGCCAGCGACTGGTCCGTGGGGGCATGGGGGCCGCCCTCGGTGGGGGGGCCGAATGAGAGGGGAGCCGCGGCGGCGCGCTCCATCGCAACCAAGTATAAACTTAGTTGCACCGGACCATATCTAAGCCCTTCACCCCAATCCCCCTAGAGCCGCCTGATGGCGGGGGGAGAACGGCCGGGGGCCGGGGGAGTGGGGGGAGTAGAAAGTTTTACTGCGTGAGCAGAAAGCAGAGGGTCCACGGCCGGGTGTGCGGTGAGTAAGAATTAATGAATTCGGGTGGTGCACCGGGACTTTTGATGGCCCGCACCTACTTTGGAGGAGGAGAGGGGAGGAGAGCGCGAGGCGCCTCCCCATATCCCCATGTGAACCAAGTTATAAACTCAGTTGACCCGCTGCCCAGTCGAAGGGAATCGAGAAAAACGATGATAGATTATCGTATAAAGTGAACGGGCAACATCAGACATCTTGCAGCGACAAGATCCCAGAGGAAGTAGGAACATGGCTAGCGGGCAGCAAAGGCCAGATGCAGATGCATACGCTCCATACATACTTCACACCTCCATATAAAAGAGAGCTCGTGCGCTATGAGGAAGGGTTTTGTGAGACCCACCTCAAATTAATTGAGTGGCCCCATTCGCCTGCGTGTCTTGGCGTTTGTCTTCGTGCGCTGCCCGCGAGACGGTAGACGCAGCTCATGACGAATACCCCTGTAGCACCGGATATCTTTCAGACGTTTGATGTTGAGCCCAATTTCCTTTTGTAATGCCGCCCCCGCTGCCTTGGCCGGGTCATCGTAGTTGACGCATGCCGCATTGAGCGCTCGCCGGATGTATGAGCGCTGAGACTCACGCATCCTCTGCAGTGGATAAGCACCATGCACGCCTACCTCTGCAGCAAGTTGCTTGCTTCGTTCACGACCGTACCCGTAAACTTTGGCGATTGCGAACTCTGCAGGGCGATTGAGCGGGACAGCATAATTCTGCACGCGAAATGAGCTGTCTCCTGTCCCACCCTTGTCGCTTCGTTGCTGTACAAATGCAGCAGTCAGTCCGATGAGCCCATGCTGCTGGATGCGCTCACGTCGTGTGGACAGAGGTGGCATTTCGCAGAGTGCTCGCGACCGATCCGTACCGGCGGACATGCTGCGTGCCGTCGTCCTCAATCGTGCGGCGCCCTCTGAGAGAGATATCGTGCGTGCGTATATCAGACGGGCGAGCATTGGTTGGGGTCTGGAGCCGCGCGGTCGCGCCTCCTCGCGCGCCCTCTCCCTCTGGCCTATGCCTGTGGGGCCGCAGCGAGAAAAAAAGGTACTGACGAAGAGGATAGACTGGGCGGGGGGGGGGAGGTGTTTTGCCCGTGAGAAAGAGTTTCAGCCGCGGATGAGCGCAGAGGTGACGAATTGTGATGGCCCTTAGGGCCTGAGGGCAATGAGGAAGGAGGCAGACCGGCGGCAGGCGCGGCGGAGGAGACGACTTCGGAGACGCTGACGGGCTGAGGCCCGTCAGCAGAGGAAGGCGGGCAGGCGGGCTTGAGCGAGGGCGAGGACGGCGGCGAGAGCGACATCGAGCGAGAGGCGAGAGGCGAGGGTGAGTGAGAGGAGGGCTGTGTTGGCAGGGGCTGGCGAGGCGAGGAGGGATTGTAGGGTACGAGTATTACGAGAGCGAGAGCAACGAGAGCGAGAGCGACGGATGACGACTGACGACAAGACGTCGGACAACGATGCAGAAAACAACAGGATGCACCGACTCACGAACGCACTAGAATCATTCACCCAAACCAAGCAAAACATGAAATAACCGAGACCCGCGGCTCAAGCTCGGGATCGAGAGGGGGCAATGGAACCGAAGTCGACATTGCCGGCGGCGACTCGCCGTGAGCCTGGCGGGATGAAACGTTGTCCGAGATAGGAACGAGCGACGACTCCTCTGCCCGTGGCAAGTCGGCGGAGATCACGGCGACAAGCGGTGCAGAGGAGAGACGAGGGCGAGTGGAGACGAGGGACGGAACGCGACGATTGTTGACCATAAGGGTCAAGCGGCTATCACGCCCAGCATCCGGCGACAGTTCGATACAGGCGGCGTATGCTTCCAGGAAATCGTTTCCCAGGAGAAGCATAGGTGCGCCTTCGACGACGAGGAAACGGTGTCGGAATTCGACACCGGAGAGAGAGAAGACCAACGTGGCGTAGCCGCGGGTACGGAGGGGGTTACCATCCGGTCCGACAACGGCAGGTCGGTCCGAAGCATGTTCGACTAAGACGCAAGCGTCGCGGGGCAGTGTGGCCAACAGCTCGGTGGTTACAACCGAGGGACCGGCTCCCGTGTCGGCTAGAGTCTTGTTGACGGCGAGGGCGGAATCGACGATATAACGAGTAGGGCCCGTGGCGGAGTGACGGCAAACGATGAGATCGCGAACGTACAGGCAGTGGCGGGGGTATAGGCTTGGCGGCGTGTCGGAGACAAGCCTCGCCGGTACCTCCATGGTCAAAGAAGCGACGACAGCAGGCTGGTTGAGAGCAGGTGTGAAACCCGAGGGAACGAAGGCGGCGTGCCGCTGCCTATGGTCGGCAATGACGTCAGCAACGGAGCGGCGAGCAGGGCGATCGAGCGGAGGCAGCGGTGGGTGCAAGTCCGGCAGGGCACCCAAGCCTAGGCGACATGGCGGCGTAGGGAGAAGAGCGAGGCGTTCCTGGCACGCCGCTTTCGTTCCCTCGGGGTTCACGCCTGCTCTCAGCCAACCTGCTGTCGTCGCTTCTGTGACCAGGGAGGTACCGAGGTACCGGCGAGGCTTGTCTCCGACACGCCGCCAAGCCTCTACCCCCGTCATTGCCTGCCCTCGAGAGAATCCGTGAGCGTGGGCAAACCATGGGTGAGAAGGCATCTGACTTGCCTAATGTTGCAGCCCTGCTGCGAGCGAGTGCGAAACCTGATGTTGGGACCAAGACTGAGGAGTATTATGAGAGTCCCTACCACAGCTGGTTCAAAGGTGTGATCTCGAGGGTGCCAGACGCGCGGCAACGGGGCGCATGGGTAATCACGTATGCTGACGGCCAAACACTAGATGTGAATGAGGAAGAGGAGATTCGACGAGCAGTTGATGCAACGGCTTTGCCTCAATGGTCGTCGCTCGTGGAGCAAGTGAAAGGAGCATTCCAATATCTCGAAGAACGTTTAACTAATGAATGCGCTTCTCCGTATCATTGTCAGGAGCAGCATCGTCGAAGTGGGCTGTTGAGAGCGTTTAATCCAGCCTTTGCCTATGGCAAGGTGGATCATCTTTGGGTCCATCGGCTCTCGGAGATTCCTGCCTTTTGTCATTTGCCTTCCATCACGCAAGGGTTGCTGAATGAGCATGAGCTTCCTGCATACTTGGTTGCATGTCGTGGGACCACGATTGATCACTCCGAGGTGCCAACGTTCACACAGCAGGTGCTTGGTTGGTGGGCATCCAACCACACAAAGTTCCCCACATGGGCGCTGGCGGCAAGGATCACATTCAGCATGACTCCAAATTCAGCTTCGTGTGAGCGCGTATTTTCTTTGCTGACCAAAATGTTTGGTCCCGATCGTTCGACATCTCTTGCAGATCAGATTCAAGCCGCGCTGATGTTGCGTTACAACAACAACAACCGGGAGAAGTCTTCATAAGTGTGTATGTATTTGTGTGTCATGTCACATATAATCCACATATTATCATAATTAATGTATAATGTAGGTAGAGGTAGGAGATAGAAGATAGAGGTAGGCAGGGGGACGCGCACGATCTTAATGGCTCGAGTTTTTTTTGTGCGCGCGGGTTTTTTTTGCGTTCCTTAAGGGAACGTGTTGCGGACGCACTTGCGGCACCACAAATTGCTACAAGTTTGACGACAAATTTGGGCAGTCAGCTACAAGAATCCCGCAAGTTTTGCCGACAAATTTGGGCGAATTCCGCTAAAAATATTTGCCTGGCCCTAGGGGGAAGTGTAGGTCGTGATTAGCTTTGTACTCATCTTCGTAATAATAATACTCACTGGAGGAATTGATGAGACATTCCTACCTAAAAAAGAAAACACGCATTCTGAGTAAAAAAATCACCTGGCCCTCTTTTGACGGAACGCGACTTTACGTCGACTTGATGGGGTTGTCCTTGAACTCGGAGGCGTGCATGTTCAGAATGGGGATGACGCCGTGCTCAGCGTTCGTCCACACGTCGAGCTGCGGCACGAACTCGAACTCGTCCCCCACCTTCGCTTCCTTGGCCGGCCGTGAGGAGAACGCAGCCTTCCCTGTCGCCTGTCGCCACAATTTGCGTAAGCAACGCAACCTTCTTCTCCTCGGTCCAGTTGTAGCGTGAATACGAATACTTTGAATGCATGCGCAACGCAACACGCAAGTGTGTGGGTGGTACAAGTAGGTAGTAAAAATAATACGCGCGTTCACTTTTTTTGGGGGGGGTGAGTATGTAGTTGACGGGTGTTCATTGTCGCGCGCCTTGAGTTGGGTGTGTTCGCGGCACAGCCGCGAGGTGTTGAGCGCCACACGCGGCGCGAGGAAAATTGTCAGTGTTTTTCACGGTGTTCACTTTGGGGATCAAGGGAGTAGTAGGTAGTTGACTATGTTCAAATGGTCAAAAAGTTTGAGTTGCGTTCGCGTTCGACTATTTTTTGTACCACCTACTTGTAAGTGATGAGTCGGGGGGCTGCATGCTGCGCTATGCCTCGCCCATGCGCGCGGACGCGGTGCGGCTTCAGTGAGGGCAGTGCATCTCCTTGCGGTGCGACGCGGCCTCGCGCACCCTCTCCATTGTTGAGGCCACCGGGAGCCCTCAATAAATAGCGCCCCACTGCGCCTAGTTAGTGGAACCCTCTCAATCTGTGTCTCCACAGCGCGACTTGTTTGTTGAGTCGCTCTATTGCGATCTTGTTGAGAGCCTATTGCGCCGTTGCAAAACCCCTCGCGATCGATTGAGAGCGTTCGACGAACTCAGCGCTGTGGCATCCTCTCTTCTTCCACTTTACGAGAGAGAGAGAGAGAGAGAGAGAGAGAGAGAGAGAGAGAGAGAGCGTTCTCCGCGGCGTTGGAGACGAGGGAATCTCTCGCGTCCCAGAAGGGGTGCTGTGCGGTTCTTTTATGCCCGTGTGATAGATATATAAAGGGGTGGGAGAGGGAGGGGGAGGGGGAGGGGGGGGGGGGGAAGGGGGAAGGCGTGGGGGGGCGAGGGGGGAAGGCGCGCGGGGGGGGGAAGGGGGGGGGGGGGCGCCGGCCCTCTCCCTCTCCGCCCTGCCAGCGCGCCTGGCAACGCGGGCGGCGGGAGCAGCGCCGGCCTCACCGCGCGCGCGGGGGGCACGGCCACGGCACAGACCGAAGGGGGGGAGAGAAGGCCCCGCGCACGCGCGGAGCGACGGAGTCCCGACGTGTGCATGACTGAATCCAGGCTTCAGAAGAGGCAGGCCAAGCGCAAAGACGCCGACCCAGCTGCTGAGGTGAGGGAGCAGCCGCAGCCATTCACAGCATCGCGCCTGGCCCTGCGTCCAGACCTCGGGCACTGGCTCGCAGTGCACGTGCTGGGCGTGGCGGCGAGCGAATGTGTCTCTGTCGTTCGGCAGACTCCTGCTACGGCCTCCAGCGCGCTCGACCGGCGCACCAAGTGCAGCTCAGCATCGTGCTTGTTCACTGCCCCGCTTGATTGCTGCCATCCGCAGGCTGAGGTGTCCGCTGCGATCACGCGCGATGGCGAAGCGCTCGCCGAGCGCGTGGTGCAAGCGAGCGAGAGCCAGTTGGATGCAGTGGAGGTGCGCCACCCCGCTCGCTCGCCTCGTTCGACGGTGCTGCGTCTCTGGCATTTGGCTTCCTTTGGCATGGAGCTGGTAGGCTTCCTCTAGTGTGGCGCTGGCACTCACGTTTCACACCTGGACAAGGATACTGATGATTGCTTGTTGGCAATGGCAGGCTTGCTGCGGGGTGGCGAACGACGCCTTCAAAATGCAGCGGTATGACATGGCGTTCGCTATTGTTCGTGCAGGTGCTGTAGTGTTTGCCTTATGCCCTCCCATAAGCTGAGTGAGGACAATTTGGACATTGCTCTTGCGCCATGCTTGACCGCCCTTGCCCCATGTAGGGCTGCACCAACATGGTCTGGTGAACGACAAGTTGTGCAAGCGATATTTTTTTATGCTAGATACGGTCGTGAAGAATAGGATTAGCAAGAAGAAGCCGGACGCGCCGCCCAAAATGCTCTATGTCCGCGAACTGCTTGCAGCGCTGCCACGAGGTCTCCATAAGCAGCTTGAGATTATGGTGCGCTAGCTCCTCTGTTGAGTGCCTTGAGGTTGTACTCAAACGCTTGCTGCCCCTTGGTATGGAATTCCCCTCAGCATCACACCACGTTGTACCGCAGGGCGGGCCTGACGGGGTCAAAGCCGGCGATCGCTGCGTGCTGTTCAAGGATAGGGGGGTTATGGTCGTCGGCTTGTCGGCCACCGAGTGGAGGCTTCTTCTAGAGAAGCAAGCAGGGCCACGTACAGATATACAGATGATTTCCGGGGTAGAAGACGCGGTGATTCGGGGGCTCACCCAATGCGAAAGTATGGCGGAGGCGCAGGTCGAGCTCAAAATGAGCTGGAATCACTGGGCTGCGAAGCTATGTGAAGGTGCGCCTTCTGCCACGATTGACAAAGGAAGTGCAGTTGTGCGTCTTTTGGCTTCACCGCTCTTTCTCGCACTGGCTTCTGCCTGGACTTAACATTGTCACAATTCTCCCCTTGTGGTGACCCCTGTAGCCGAGGATGGTGTGGCCGCCCTGCGCGCCAAGTGCTTGCTGCAGCGGACTGTGCTGCTGCTGGGACAGAGCGCCTTCCAAAGGGCCATTGATTGCGCAACCGATGTGTTGAAAATCATGCCTGGCAACAAGCATGCCACGGCGCTACTGGCGACCGCCATGCACAAATTCGGCAGGAAGAAGGACGCAGCCGGAACAGTGACGGAATTGTGCTCTTCGTTTGGGAATATGGACGACGTTCTACTCATGCAAGACGAGCTGGGGTGCGTTGCTTGATGAGCAGCCATGTTTTCCCTCCATATATCACTGATGCATCTATATGTGTTGGCGTCTATCAGGCAACCTCTTGACCTGGTCGTGTCATTGCTTGTGGAGATGCACAAAACCAAGGAGGCGCTGAAGCTGCTGTCCTCCTTGCTCGGGCATGTCACGGGCCCGCGTCATCAGCCGGTCTTCTTTAGCTTGGCGAGATTGTATGCTAAGCACGGTTTGAACAAGGATTCACTTGTGCTCAAACTTCCGTCTCTTTGCTCTCGACCTCCGGATCGCAGAACGTGGGATTTACTGAAGTCGATGGCGGAATTCACCCCAGTTGCTGTTGAACAACAACTGCAGACATATATCGACGAAACAGGGCCAGGTCGCTTCATTCACGTGCCACAGATTACAGAGGTCATGTGCAAGCTTCCCTTCGGAGCTCACGGCTCCGCTGCGAACAAAGCGCTGCAGCTCCTCAAGCACTGCGCTTCACAGGTGGCCCCTGACCGTCCAGAGGACCTCAAGATCATTGTGGAGGATCTCCGGGCCTTCATGTCATCAAACATCCCGGCACAGGTTTCCGAGCAGTTCCCGAGGACGACCGCATCCTTGCTGCAGTCCTATATTGAGGCCTTGACAGAGGAGCATTCGATCGAGGCTTGGGAGATGCCAGGAGAGATGATGAAACGTGCCTTCAACAATGTGCCACCCCCTATGCTACTTGAGCTGTTGCAGCGCTCATGCCTGCAACTGCCCCCGTCAGCAGAGCAATTGCTCTGGCCTGTCTTCCGCAACTTGCCCGTAGATGCGGGCGAGGCACTCGTGCGATCATGGCTGCTACAGCACAACGATCCCAATGTTGACCGTATGGAGCGGTGCGCAAAGTACTTCTATCAGGCCAAGAACCAGCATGCCGCCGCTCTAGACCTGCTGCGTTGGGCGGAAGCCCAGCAACTCGCAGTCTGCGCGGGCGGGCCTATGTGGCGCCAGCTATATTGCAAGGTGTTGCGGGCCACTGCAAATGAACGGGCGACAATGGCCAAGGGGGCGGGATGGTTCAATAATAGTGGTCTAGACATGTCGACGCCGGCTCTGCTCGAAGGGGGAGACGGCCATCCCCTCGAAACTTGTACGTTTCCGCGATATCGCCCGGACACGATCAACTTCGAGATCACCTTGCACAACATAACGCGATCGGAAGAGGAAGTGCTAGCCGAATTCAGCGAGTCCTCACCAGCACGTACAGACGCACAAGATATTGAAGCAGGAGGTCATTTGGTCGGGGGCGCTGCGATGAGCAGAGGTGGCCGAGGAGGCGGACGTGCAGGGCTCAGCGAACGCACAAATCGGCATCTTGATTTAAATGGGGCGCAGCTTTTACCAGGCGAGTTGCTGCAGCAGACGGGTGGCGGCACTGACTCGGAGGGTTTCGTTGACGGTGAGATGACACCCCTGTTGGAGAAAGAGGCTAGCACGCGCGAGGAGCACCAGTGTAGTGGTGGTGGGGTGGCGGCGCAAAGCGGCAGCAGCTCTCCGACTGTGCTGGCCCCTGTCGTTAAGGAGATGTTCACACAGCCACAGCTCGAGTTCGCCATTACCACCATCGACGAGCTTGGCCTCCGGGAGTACGTGCCCCGGGCCATAAATGACCCAGAGGCGTGGTCTAACTTTGTATTCAATTTATTCACTGGTTTCGGGTGGCGACTGCTAGGGCAAGAGTATGCCCAGCCGCAACGCAAGATTCTGCATCAGTATGTGCTCGCGGACATGCAGCGCTTGCAGTACCTTCTCAGAGAAGATTCGTTGATGCGAGAGCCTAAGCCGCCAACTGTGCCCACTCAAGAAGGCGAGGGGGTGGACGAGGAGACGAGGCTCCTTCGCCTTACTGCGGTGGTACGAGATCATAGGGAGCGATGTCTTAAAGGGAAGCTTCAGGTGGAAGACATGGATACGGCCGAGGCCGTCGATAGCCTCGTATTTGAAATCGGACAGCGGCACATCTGGCAGGATCGATTTGGAGGTGTCCCCGAAGCCGGACCTCATTGGCTTTCCTTCATCCACGCACCAGAGGAGTTGCAGGCAAGATTCAAGCTGGCGTTTTTGCAGGCGGCCGAACAGCTTTGCCCCTCAAGCAGCCCACCTGCAAAGGACGACGACCAGATATGCTCAACCGCCGACTGGGCAGAAACTGTGCTCCGTCTGAACAAGGACGCGGATGCCTGCCTTCGAATGTTAGCGGATGACCCAAATGGAGCGCTCACATGGGCTGCCAAGCTACTCCAGCAGGCTGCCACTGGCGCAGCCGGCCCTCATACTGAAGCATTGAATCTCGTGTGTGGTGATGCCTGCTTCGCTCTCAAAGATTTGTCCAGGTCGATAAGCCATTTCCAGCAGTGCTCCAACTACTGTGGCTCCGCCGGGGAGCAGGGGTTACCAAACGATGCTGTAATTGAACTCGTTTGTTGCATGCTCCAGGAAGAATATCCAACGTCACAGGTGGTCCGCGTTGCCGAGGATGGCGCTCTACCCGGCGGTCCACACACCGAGGGCTGGGTCATGCTTGTTCGACTGCTTGCTGAGCTCCCAGACGCGGATAGCTCGTCGCAGGCCGGGGAGGAGAACCAAAATGTTGTGAACAAGCTATTGATGCTACTCGGCTCGAACGCAACGAATAAGCGTGAGCGAGACGCGCGGATGCAGCGTTGTCTTCAAGAGGGAGCCGATGGTCAGGCTGAGGCACCAGCTGGTGCCTCAATGAGGAAGACATCCCGGCGCCAACGAAGTAGCGCTGACGAGTCCAGCGTTCAGGCCGAGGCATTACAAGACTACTGGCAATCTTTACCTCTGGCGGAGAGACCTTGGCTGTGCCGTGTCGCGTTGAATGAGCTCAACGATGGCGTCCTTGCCTTATCCAGTTCATACCTGAATGCGGAACGCCACAGCAACGTGCGTGACGGCGGAGCCAAGTCAGCTGCGGATGGTGACGTCGGTGTTCTCTCGCCAAGTGATACGCTTCCGATGCAACTGATGGGCCTTCTCATTGACGCGAACACCTCCACTGAGACGGCGTCCTCGAAGTCACACCCAGGGTTCTCGTGGTCTGATGCTCTCTACGATATTCAGAGTCTCGCAGAGAGTGCAAGCGCAACGCACACCGGAGTCTCAGAGATGCTTGAGCTTTCAGCTCACGGTTTGTTCAGCATTCATCAAGGGTGCGTGATCCTCGGTTTGCCGACCGACGCGGCAGCGCCAATAGGCGATGTGGCATTAGGCAATGAGGACCATGAGAGGTCTCCAAATCTTGTAGGCAATGAGGACCACGAGAGGTCTCAAAACGTTGTGCTGGCGTCAGACGATGACAATCGGTCAAGTGCCAACGGGAAAACACTTGAACGTCTTTTATCCGTCGAGGCGAGTTTTGACTCGGAAGCCGCGCCCAAGGACCAAATCTCGCTCGATCTTGGCCCGCAGGTCACCTTGGAGCAAATGATGACGATGGTGCGCACTGTGGCATCTCTTCATAAGAACGTGGGCACCAGTCTGCCTCATGCCAGGGATGCTCTCTGCGAGCTGTGCCGCCGTCTCTTGCGTAAGAAAGCAATGCGCGCCCTGCTCACCGCTCAGCGAGCGGTTATGGCTGTCCTTGCCCGGATGATGTTACGTGCAGTTCGTGCTGCCTTTGAACAAGAGCAACAGAAATTGAAGAAAGAGGAGGCGGCGCGAGCTGAGCGCGAGCTGCTCGAGACGTTGGCTGAGGAGGAAGCCGAAGAGCAGAAGCGACGAGAGATGGAGGAAGCCGAGGCGGCTAAACGTAGGGCCAAGAAGAAAGAAGCAGAGGCTGCGAAAAAGAGGAAAATTCGGGAGCGCAAGCATGTTGAAATTGCTGATGATGCCGGAGAACCTATGGACGTGGCAGGACCCGAACGGCAAACGCGCGTTCCGCCACCGAACCAAGTGATTCCGGCGGATCCGTCGCATGCGGCGTCAACCTCTCGATATGCTGAGGTTGGGGAGGATGGTGACACCGAAAATGCAGGTAGCACAGCGTCTCTTCAAACCGAAAAGGACGATCCCGAGTCGTCTGAGGACAGCGCGATGCGGGAGGCTCGTGAAGCGGCCGAGGCACTTGCCGTCGTGGAAGCGGAGGAGGCTGCGCAGCGTGCATGGGAGGCATCACTTCTGTCACCTTCGACTGGTACATGGGAGGTGGCCAAGGCTGGAAGGCGCCGAGGCCAACGGGGGGCCACAGTCGACACGGATGTGATGGAATCGATGAAAGAGGAGCAGAACGGTCGTCGCAGAGGTCGGAACCCTCAGACCACGGACAATACTGGGGCGGCGGGAGGAGCACCTGCAGACGAAGACACTGCAGACGTGGACGTGGGAAGAAATCCGCGGAAGAAGCACGACAGGCCACGTGTGCCTTCGCACCGCAGCCGTGTCAATGATGGCGATGGATCTTCTGACGAGGCGGCCGTCGGCTCCGAGATGTCTGGGTGTTCTACCGGCTGGTCACGGGGACCGGCTACGGGATTGGCTGGGGTCGAGGGGCAACACTCCACTGCACGTAGTACTACCGGCGGCGCACCCAGACGCTTGCCCAGGGGACTTTCGACCTCTGACACTGATAACGCCCCTGATGACGCGGAGGTCGATAGTGCTGCCTCCAGCGGCGGAGGTGGGCCGGACGTCTCCGCTGGCCGGCGCGGCCGTCGTGCCGGAAGATCTAAGGAACGGTCGCCGCCTCAGGATGGACCGGAGGGTAGTGCCCTCGCAGTTCCTAGCTCTACTCTTCCTAGCTCGGGAGCGAGTGCTGCTAGCACGACCAGTGGCAGCAGCGGGGGTCGGCGGAAAGCCCGAAACACACCATCGACGGACGCTTTTGAGGAAGACGTTGTAACCATCGATGCTGCGGCTGCTCCCGGTCTTGAAAACAAGACGGGCCAGCACTCGTGCTTTGTCAACGTCGTGGTCCAAACTGTCTGGAATGTCGAGGCCTTCCGAGAAGAGTTCCAACGAAGCAGGCCTCGCAGTGGTGCTAGCGAGGAAGACCGCTCAATATTCATGGCTATGGCGGAAGTGTGTTCCATGATGGAAGACGCCGCCTCGTCTGACACCTCGCAATCACGAGAGGCGCCTAAGGCCACCGCCTCGGCGTTAAAGGAAGCACTTTTTCGACTGGATTCGAACTTCGAACTGGGAGAGATGCACGATGCCACGGAAGCGCATGAAGCGCTCCTCGAGGCGTTGCACCGCGCGGTTGAAGAAAAGGAGGACCTTTCAACGTCCGGGAAGGTGACCTCCGGCTCCAAGGAGGACATGGGCATTCAGGGCACCGTCGCAGGTGCGCCAGGTTCCTCGAGCGGCAACAGCATGGCACAGGTATCCGAGCCCACCCGCCACGAGGCGCTGCACAGCGGAGAGGCGATGTCCTCGAGCGGAGACTCATTCGTCAAACGCATCTTTGCGATGCGCATGCGGATGGAATACACCAAACCTGCTGATCCCACGGAAGAGCAGTGTAAACCGGTCCTCTTCGACCAATGGACGCAATACATAGTCGCCTCGGAGCTCCGTGATGCCGTGCGCCAAGCGAGAATCGGCGCTTTGTCCGCTAGTCCCCTCGTCACTGTACTTCGTAAAGAGGCTGGTCTTGAAAAGGTGGCCGATGGGCAGGCTGTCGCGCCGTCGCGCAAGCTGATGCTCGAACCACCGCGCGTTTTCACGCTTGGTCTTGCAAGCGATACTGCACATGCTACCAAGAGTGAGATTTCCGAGTCCCTCGACGGAATTCAGGAAGGGTGAGCCACCACCTTGGCCGAGTGCGTTTGCGTCTGCTCGCCCTCTTCCGACTCCAGAATACACTTACTCCTCTTTTGCATGTTGTACGATTAGGCTCAACCTTGCAGAGGTGTATGAGGCCTTGGGGGATCAGGCATCTTGCAGATTACTCGCTTTGACAGCTTTCTACGAATCGCACTATGTGTGCTTCTGCTACTCACAGGCGGTGGGACAATGGATTCATTATGATGATGATACCCGCCGGCTTGTTGGGCGTGATTTTGATGCTGTGCGCGAAAAGTGCATAGCTGGAAGGTTGCACCCCCAATTGCTCTTTTACTGCATGGAAAAGTGAGCCAACGTGCTCCCTGTTGTCCACGGTGATAGAAGAAGCAGCCGCCTTTTCTGCTATCCACATCGCAAATCCAATGGCGATCGTTTGATTTGCTACATGGCCGCTTGGAGTGGGCATTAAGTGTCAGATCGTGCTGAGCATCCGTTTCTCAATATGTGGCGCGAAACTAGAGCCACACGTGCCCGTGTTCATACGCACGCCCACGACTTTGGTGGGACTTTTCAGGCCTTCTCTGCCGCCATGTTCAGAGATAGGCGCACCTTGTGGCATGTTGTACCAAGTAGCAAGTTGGCCATGCCCCATGCTATAGCGGGGGGGGGGGGGGGGGAATCTTGAAGAATCGCGGGCGCTGCTAGCTCGCTAGCTATTCGCACTTGCCGGGGACCACCGGTGCGCGAACACGCAACACCGCCGACATCGAGACCGCGAGAAAGAGGGGCGCTTAGGTCACGTTCCGTCGAATATGGGACAGACTCGGTTGAGCCATCAAATGTCCATGGTTCATTTATATTTATATATAAATCTCATGGAATTTGTGCGCGAACACGCAACACCGCCGACATCGAGACCGCGAGAAAGAGGGGCGCTTAGGTCACGTTCCGTCGAATATGGGACAGACTCGGTTGAGCCATCAAATGTCCATGGTTCATTTATATTTATATAAAAATCTCATGGAATTTAATATTAGCTTCCATCGGCGACTCTCTCTCGAAGGAAAAGGTCGGGCTGGAAGAGGAGCCGCGGGATCGTGCGAGCAACAAAAATTGGATGAAGCTATAGACATACTGAATAGCATACTACCGTCCGTGGTAAGCTACCGTATGGCATGCGCGAGTGGTCTTCGAAAGAATAATAATAATGAAACATTGTTTGTTGGCTGACAGGTTACGATGACGAAAGTCAAAAATACAATGTAACGACCCCTACCTCGGTGCCCTCAGTTATTTACGTTATTATTCCCGTCTCCCCGCCCACCCCACCCACCGCGCCGACCGGCCACGACATGCCAGATGCCTCGCAGCCGCAGCGACCTCCAGCCGGGGCCATGCCAGCCCAGGTACCCGCGAGCCACGGCCCGCGCCGAGCCCACATTGCCACACGGACAGCACATCACACACCACTCAACACCACACAACACCAGCACAGCCCAACCAACACCAACGGACAGACAAGCCCACGCACAACAGAGCCACAGTGCACTGTCTCCCATAGGGGCAAAGAAAGCCTCCGGGCTGGGCCCCTACATCGCCGCGGTACTAGCCAAGTGCGCAAGCACGAAGCACAGGCCCGGCCGGTCGACAAGACCACCATCAATACATCCTTGGAGTCATGTGGCAACAGCTGCATGACCCGCCTAGACCCGACTATCTGAACCGGGCCAAAGGTAGCGCACCTAGCACCTAGGCTGGACCCCGGAAACCAAAAAAGAAAAAAAAAGAAGGGGGGAAGGGGAAGGGGAAGAGGAAGGGGGAAGGGAGATACGGCCGTTGTTAGTGGAGAGGTAGCATATACCGGGCTACCAGGCTCCTAGCTAGTAGGTGGTTTGGCCCCCGCATCATCAGATTTCCCGCCCCCCCCCCCCCCCGCCCTACTTCCTACATCCCTACTTGCTGCCAATAACCAATAATATCATCGTTTACGAGAGTTGTTTCCCCCTACCCCTACCGCACCCCCCACTCTCTCCCCCTGCCCCAGTTGTAGCCACCCCCTCCCCCCCCCCCCCCCCTTCCCGCCTTCCCGCCAATTGCTTCCCGCCAAACCGTGTGTGGGCCAGACAGGGTGGGCCAATGCTGGCACCTGCAGCCTGCAGCTGTGTGGTGGTGGCACGGGCCGTGGCTCGTGCGCACCTGATTCGGGGGGGCGCCCTCTCTCACTCTCAGGTGCTTTCGGTGCGCGGCGTCGAGCATAGCCCGATCGTCCGTCGCAGCGGGGTTTGCGGCAGGAGGGGAGGGGAGCGGCGCGCGCTCCATGAGCGCCTATCAGTTGAATGATAGTAGGATCGTTGAGTGAGAGTGTGGGGTAAGGGCGATGGCGCGAGGCAGCACCGTGAGTGCGATGGGACCCCCGTAGCCCGCGAGGCAGCACCGTGAGTGCGATGGGACCCCCTTAGCCAGCAGTAGTAGCCTGAATTCTCGATGTTTTTTAGTGCCAGAGTAACGGTACCAATACTCGGATGTCTTTTGTAGTAGTAGTAGGATATACTCTGGCTCGTGCCCATCTATCCTCTTTGACCACTAATGGCGTGATAGCTTGCACGACCAGCATCGAAGGAGGTGGGGGAGGTGGGCTCGCCACGGGCATGTGGGCTAGCTGTCTCTCGTGCTTCTGGTGGCCCACGAGAGAGGGTGCACTTGCATCTGGTAGGGCGGACATGACCATGAGAGGTCATGCATGATACACAGCCCGTCAACAGAGATCTCTCGCTGAGAGCGAAAGAGTCCCGTCTTCTCCAATAGTTGGCGGCTCGCATGTCCTTAGCTGTTACGAGCTTTTTCAAGGCTTACATAGCTCCTGCCTGAAGCACGTCGACCATGTTGAAGACCTTAGGCTTGTCGCCCTTAGCAACACGTTCAGCTAAGAACATCACCGCATCCACAGTACCCTCTGCATACGTAGTGCGACCTTGGACGTTGTGCCGTATTTGGAATTCGACCTTCTTGTCGGCGCTCACCATCGAGTATGTATGGTAAGCATGACCTCCGAGCGCCTCTTCGGGAACTGGCGAGACGCCAGTGTGAGATGGCCCACCGCCTGCCAATTGCTCTGAAGTGTGACGAACCCGTTCAATGGAGTCATCAGTCCACCCTGTCTCACCCGTGAGCTTCGCCAAGTCTGCCGAGATGGCTTTGGCAGTACCTGAGGTATCAGCCTATCGCGCGAGAAAACAACAAATGCGGTTTTTAACTGCCGGAGCAAGACCGCCGCAATACAAGCATGTGCTTACGCGAATGTGCATGACTGTCTCCCGTCAACTGCTCAATTATATGAGATTTGGCGCATAGATGGTCTCTTACCTTGGTGGACTGATGAGACTCGACGACTCGCAGATTGTATCCACTGAAAGCACCTGGGAAGTCGGCGGCCAATTTTTCCAGGGCAGCCTGTAAACACGCCATGGGCGGAGATGGAGTCTGGGTAGCGTCAAACTGTCAAGCGCACAATGGAATACATCATAAAAATCTTCCTGTCAGCAAGAGCACGTGCAAAAGCATTTCTGGCCATGTGCAGTACAGTTGAGTCGGACCTGAAGAGCGACGATCTGTTTGGCCATGTTTGGAGCGATCACACAATCGACGGCCCCAGTGACTGTCTCAAGGAGGGCTTCCCGATCCCCGCCTGTCGTGCCCATCACAAAAGGGAACTTGTTGGCCGCATACCACTCTGCGTTGCCGTTGACTGCCGACGGGTGGGTATAGTCGACACAGACGAGCGTCTGGTCGCCGTCGACAGGATAGGACTGACTCACAATGTTTGCAAGCTCTTCACGCGAGTCTGGATCGTACAGCCTCACCTTGGTCTGCGAGCCGCCCTTGCCGTCATCGACGACAATCTCCTTGTCGCCCAAGCCTGGCCCGGTCAGCGCGACGGGCACGAGATGCAGGCCTCTCCGGAGGCATGCGGCAGCGACCTCTCGTCCCATTGCACCGGGAAGACCGTTGACCATCACGGCGGGCCGGGCCGCACGCACCAGCGCGCCGAGGAGCGCGAGGCCGAGGCCGAGGCGGAGCGCAGCCATCCCGTGGTATGCCGCCAATAACAAAATTCGTGGCTTTCTGCGCCAACACTTACCCACCCAGATAAATAAAAATAGGCAGGACACAGAACAATCAACCATCCTACCATCCTCAATCTTCAATCTTCAATATTCAACGCACACCACGTCGCAGGGGGCGGCGCGGTTCCCTTCCCCCATCAGGGGGGTGGGGGTGGGGGAGAGGGGGAGAGAGCGTGCCCTCCCCCACGCGAACAAAGTATAAACTTAGTTGACAATAGACAATAGATAGAGATAGGTTGTAGGTTGAGGTTGAGGTCGACCTCCGACTCCGAGCACAAGCGAACGAACGACAAGCGACAAGTGTCGGACGGAGCAAGGCGCAGGGCGCTGATGTCTCACCTATTTTTTGACTTTTGAGGTCAATTCATGCACATTTGCCGAGGGAGGGACTACCCCGCGCTTTATTCTCACTGTGACACACTGCACACTGCACACTGTACACTGTACACTGTGAGCATGATGGAGATCTGAGATCTGAGATCAATATTGAGATTGATAATTTGCAGGTTGGAGGTAGAGGTGGAGGCGTAGAGGCTTGGAGGTGTGGGTGGTGGGTGTGGAGGTGGCCTCTCGGCGGCTCGGCGGCGGTGCCACGTTCAACACGTTAAGGTTAAGGGCCTGTTAAGAATAAGAATGGTATGGACTTAGACTTGTAGATTGTAGAGCATCTTGTTGGCTAGCATGCATACATAGCCACGCACACCGGACGGGCCATGCGCCAACCGCACTCGCACCTCCATGGCGCGTTAGGGGCTCCGTTGCCGATGGAGGCTACCGTCCCGCAGCACTAAGGTCTAAGGTTGAATCAGAATCAGCGACAGACAAGAGACAAGAAAACTCGAAAACTCTGACACCATCGCAGCTCTTCATTCACAGGAACGAACCAGCAGGCGGAGCGAGCGCCGATGCTGCTGGGCACTAGCGTGCTCGTCGCGCTCTCGGCCGCGGGATGGCTGGCGACGCCAGCGGCTCCTGGGCTCGGCGTGCGAAGCCATTTGCGCCGGAGGCGCCACGCGCCAAGTAATCTTTGCGACCGGCTCACAGTGCGAGATCTGCGCGAGCGCCTCGGCCGGCTCGGTGTCGACAGCTCGGATGTGTTTGAGCGTGCTGAGCTGGAGCGTCTTCTCGACGAGCAGCTGGAGCTTTGCACGGATTCTTCGCGCCCCTCCACGACTTCTTCAGCTGTATCTGACTCTTCCAATCTACCACCTGTCCACACGATGCATATCCAAGAGCTGATGTCCGAGCTAGAGCTGCTTGGTGTCCAGTTCAATGTTCTTGACTCACAAGGAGCACTTGCACGCAAATTGCAGGTGGCCCGCTCTGCGCGTGGAAGGACGCGCCCTCGTGACACACACGTTCCACACGCGGCGAGTTGGGCCGCTGCAAGACAGCCGGTCAAGACACCCAGAAAGACGCCCCTCACTGAGGTACATGGCCCCCAAACAACTTTCCAAGCCAAGCGGTCTACACCCTCACCTGTCGACCGTGCAGCGTCGGTTCAGCAGGAACCCACACCTTCGTCATTCGACAGCAACAAGTCCACGACCCGGACTTCACAGCGTCAGCGCAGCACGAATGGTGATAGGGATGTGCCCCACACACGTCAGCAACGCCTTGATGGGACGGGTAACGGGAGCTTCCTAGCGAATGGGGAGTTGTCAAAGATGGACGATGGGCAAGCGAATCTGGTGGACACCCGCCTTGGAGACTCACGGGGCGGCGTCGATGAAGTTAGCGCTGTTGAAGTCGACCTTGCTGAGGGACTAGAAATTCTGCGTAGTGCTGCTTCAAGTGCGTTGAGTATTGCGGCGCCGACAGCTCGTGCGGCCGTTGCAGCGGCCACTTCGGCGGTGGCCGATCCAAAGAATGTCACCACCCGCCATTCGCCAAGGCGATTTTTGAGCCGCCTTGGCCGGAGCAGTCTGCCGCGATTGACCACGCGGACGAAGATAATGGCTCTCGTCTCTTGCATCTGTGCGCTGCGCTTCGGATTGACGCGCACCATCCTAGGTGTTGCAAGTGTTATTCTCGTCCTTGATCTCGGACAAGTGGCTCGTGGTCGTCTCACTGCTGAGAAACGCGCGTCTGCTAATTTCGGTCGCGCTTCTGAGTGTCAACGCGATGGGGCCGACAGGATTGACACTACAGCCGAGCCACCGTGATTCGTGACTTTTGTAGCCTATTCTGATGCTACGCCTATGCGGTTGTTTTACGAGGATGGCATAGGGATGAATTGAATGTTGAATGAGACAAACATGCGGCGTGGATGGAGGACGGCGCGCGTTTGCAGTTTAAAAATTACTCAGTTTGCCATTTTCAGTTTCAGTTCCAGGTTAGGCCGTGAGTGGCACATCCGCCGTCATCGTGCGCAGGTGCATGTGCTTCTTGTTATGGGTAGAAGGGAGCATACGGCACTCGCATGCCTATGAACCAATATCCAATGTTTTAGCTACTACTGCATAATATTAAGGCATGCCCACTCGGTTCCGCCGAAAGGAAATTCAGAACTTAGAGTATCGTTTGAAGAGCATAGATAGATAGGGTCATGGAGCGCGCCGCTTCAGAAGATGGTGCAGAAGGAACTAGAGAAGAACACGCGCGTCGTCGGCGCGTTGGCGCTTCGGCGATAACGGCGTGTCCATGGTCTTTTGCTCTGCCCCCGACCCCCGACCCCTGGTCCCAGCCCCTGCCGCGCCGGCCGATGGGCCCGCCATTACCCGCCATGGCAGAAGCAGTGCCACCGAACGAAGCGACAGCGCGAAGGCGTAGGCTCGGAGCCCGGAGGCCGAGGGGGCGCAGCACAATGCACAATGCATTATAAATATTTAGATTTAGATTTAGATTTTATAGTTTATAGTAGTGTTTCGAATTTAATTGAAATTTCATTTTGTCCTCATTTGTATTTGTGCAGCTTGGCATAAGCAAAAAAAGCAGCAATCTGAACCTGAAGAGAATATTCCGCCGGCTACGGTGCCTACTAGCAGCTTTGCTGTATGCCGGTCCCATCACTCCTTACTCGCCTTATTTACTGCCCCCCGTGTTGAGGTGCTTCTATTCGCCATCTTTCCTTGCCCCCTACCTGAGCTCGGACCTCCCGCATCCCCTTTGCCCTTGCTTGCCCCCCGCTCTTCATCATTCATTTGACTGATCTTCGTGAAAACTGAAGCACGCACGTGACATCGACGTCGTGTTCGTGTTGCATCGCAGCACGCAGTTTGAAACATCCCACATCCCTCCCCCCGCTCGACAGCGCGGCGGCGGACCTCCCGCCACTCACTCGCTTCCGACCTCCCGTCGTTCATGCTCATGCGATGCTCCCACCTCCCTTGCACAGGTATCGGGGCCAAGGCCGCGCGCGTGGTGAGGAAGCTATTAAGCAAAAAATCCGCCCCCCCCCCCTCTTGCACAGGCATCATGCGTGCGTTTTTCCTTCTGGAAGGATTCTGTCTGTGCCTTTAGTTTTACGCAAATGCATGGTGCATACCTGACCTCCCCTATCGCTCCGCAGTGTCACAAAAAAATTGTAGCGGAGAATTACAGATGCGAGAGTCTTAATCTCACAAAACACTTTGCAACGCCCTGAGAATTCCCGGCCCAATCACAGATGGTGAATTCGCTCGACGGCCTGAAGCATGCTTTGCCCCCCCCCCCCCCTTTGCTCACAGAGAGTGGAGAGATGGCCTCGTGGCGCCTTCATGATGTTGCTCCTTCCCACCCACATCAGGAGCCGGAAATCAATATGCCACAGCTGCAAGGTGCATGCCGTCCGGTTGGCTGCCCATCTTGGCCCGTTCCTAATGACATGATCCGGCTCCTCGACGGATATCATCCACAATACCGACTCCTATGAATGCAAAATTGCATCCTATTGTTGCTGCACGTGGCTGAAGCGACACGCGTCACCTCGAGTGCAACGGCCACTTAGGAAGTCTAGGCACTGCGGCTGCCCGGCGGGGACACCACCAGCCCCCTCTTCGTGCCGAAAGCGACAAGCACCACCTCGATTGCACGTGCCGTTTTGAAAATCTTTGCACAGAGGAATGGACATCTCTCCCTATGATGGAAATGAGGACGAAAGAAGGCGTGAGATACGATCCGAAAGTCTTCCTATCCCATCCACGCTTGCTGTCTGTTCGGCCAGTGTGGAGGTAGTGCTAGAGGGGCGGGCAGAATCGAGGTACAGCAGACCGCGAGCGGGCGGTCCAAGAGTAGCTCGTGGGGACGATGCTTAAATGCGCACCGGAGCGCCTTCATGTGCGAACTTGCAAAGGGCTCCGCGCTGGCAGCGTCCATTCAAGAAGTCCTTACACACGGGCAAACCCGAGTACCCGTGGCCGTAGCCACCGCCGTAGCCGCCGTAACCACCACCGTAGCCGCCCCCATAACCACCTGGACCATCGCCAGATCCCCCGTATCCCGAGTAGTATCCACGACTGTATCCACCGCCATAGCCACCTCCATATCCACCACTGTATCCACCACCATATCCGTATTGACCACCACCAGCGGCAGCAAGATCATGACTGAACTTGCACGATGCGCCGCGATTGCACATGCCGTTTGCGAAGTCCTTGCACATTTGCATTTGAGCCGAGTAGCCAGGGTTGCCAACATGAGCAAATCGGCAGCTGTGTGTCAAGGGGGTAAGAGGACGCGTGAGCACCCATAGACTATCCGACAACAAAATGCATGGTAGCGACGACGTGCGAGACTCGACTAAGGTCTCTCGATGCATATGGTCAAGAGGGCGTACCTGCCGCCGCGGTGACATAAGCCGTTTTGGAAGTCTTTGCATATCTGACCACCGTAGCCACCTCCGCCACCATAGCCACCGTAGCCACCAAAACCAGCATCGTAGCCACCAGCACCGCCGTAGTCGCCCGAATTAAACCCGGGTGGTGGCGCCATCAGTGGTGCTGGCGGGGCATGCGCACCCTCCGCAGTGCCACCCATGCTGCTGCTGCCTTCGACTTGATTCCAATCGCCGTGCTCCGCAGAGTCGACTCCATGCTGAGCGTGAGCGTCGCCCTCTGTTCCGGTCGAGGCTGGCAAGTGAGCCTCCACATAAGTCACAGGCGTCTGAACAGCCGCATCCGATTCGGCCACGGCCCCCTCGATAGCAGCCTCTCGCTGTGTAGCCTGCTCGGCCGGCGCTATCGCCTCTGTCGGCCCGTCTTGTGGCGGCGGCGCCTCGTCATCCAGTCCGCCGTTGGGCTCCTCTTCGGCAGGGCGTGCGCGCTTGGGAGCGCTCTGCTCTTGGTCCTCGTGCTCAAGCTCGTGCTTCCTCGTCTCTGCCGGTGCCTCCATCACCGCGCCTGCTGGCGGAGCGCTCGGCGCTCGGCGGCGAGTCAGTCAGTCCCGCTCTCTCTCGCGCGCGCACACAGACCCCTCTCGCCCTTCTCCTCCTGCTCGCGCCCCCAGGCGGCGGCGGCGGTGGCGACAGAGCGGCGGCACACGCGGGGGGGGGGGGGGGGCCGAGAGGGTTGGGGGAGGGAAGCAGCGGTCAAATCGCCTCCCTCTTCCCTTCCCCCCCCTTCCCCCCCCCCCCTTCCCCCCCCCCCCCCCTTCCTCCCCCCCCCCCTTCCTCCCCCCCCCGCCGGTGGTGCGTCGTCGTGCGCGGAGTACTTCTATCTCTCTACTCGTCAGAGTTTTCTTGTTGTCTTAGTGTAACCTTAGTGCTGCGGGACCGTAGCCCTTCGACGGCAACGGAGCCCCTCCCCCGCTATGGGGGGGTGTGCGCGGCTGGCGCATGGCTCGTCCGGTGTCTTTATGTGGCTAGGGACTCTAGGAATTCTAGCTTACAAGATGTCCTACGACGCTATAAGTTCTAACTTGGTATCCCCGCCCCCGCCCCCGCCGAGAGGTCACCGCCGCACAATCTCCATGATCCATGACGCCATGACCCCATGACATGACACCAGCGCGCGCGTCGACGCTCAAGGGTGCAACACAACATCGAATGGACTCGACGAATTCGATGAAAATCTTTCCTTCGAATTTGTGGCTGCCGAGTGTAGAGGTGGGGACGGGAAAAATCGACTTTTCACTTTTCACAATTGCACCCAAAATTCGATGTGAATGCATGGAGCATGGAGAGGTGTCTCATGCTATCATAAGAGCTTCTGCAAAGTTTCAGAAGCCAATTGTTTCATGGTGGCGAGTACGAGCGAAGACAATGCGGTGTTTTTTCGCGGTGGCCAGTGAGTTTTTTTAAGTAGATTTTGGCGCGTTGGAGCCACGCAATGAAGGATGCTAGTGCCCACCAAAGGCCACTTTCGGGGTTGCAGGGCTGGAATCCCGTCCTCTGCCGTCCCCAAAGGGCAGAAGTGTCACTTCCAGCACGCACACACCACACACCCGACACCCGCCCCAGCTATCCAGCCCTTCCTTCCGGCAATTGACATGCCAACGCAGGGCCTGAGGCCTGAGGATGGTTGTGCAAGCCCACCTTGGGGGTGTCTGCGATGGAGAGAGAGGGGCGCGAGGCCCCCATTGGCCTCCTACTTATAAAAGTAGTTGACTTACGGGCCCCTGAGAGGGGAGTAACTGGTACTGTGGTTGTGTGGGGTGATGAGAGGCTGTGGCTGCTGTGTGTGATTGATGGTGTATGGTGTGGAGAGGCTGTGCATGGTAGTAACATGTGAAGTACAAACAAACAGAGGAGGGCACGGGGGATGGAGTGACACGGACGGGAGACGGGAGAGGCGCACGCGGACGGGGGCGAGACCAAGGGTTCGGTCTCGAACGGCATGAGGACGGGCGGGGCGAGCACGGAGGGCACAGGCAGACCGAAGGGGCACGGAAGCGCTCGAGCGGTGGCGCTGATCGCAGGACCGAAGAACAAGGGACAAGGGAGAGGACACTCGCGGGGAAAAGTAAACACGGGGGGGGGGGGGGGGGGAGCACGCGGGAAAAGAAAGGGATGAAACGAGGCCGGAAACTCAAGGGAACACTCGGGGAGAGAACGGGGGGAGGGGGGAGGAGAGAGGGGAGACGGACCTAATGGGCGACGCGGGGAGGGGGCGTCGGAGCGAGACAACGAGGAGGGGGTCTCGCGGGGAAACCTAATGGCGGGAAGGAAACGCAATGTAGGGAGGGGGCACCGGAGCGTGACGGCGGGGAGGGAGTCACGCAAGGAAAACCTAGCGGTTGGGAATGTACAAGGGGGAACAGGCAACCCCCCCTACCCGCAACAGGTACCTGACCGAAGGGGAGGGCACGAGGGCCGGTTGGTCTCGGTCTGCCCCCATGGCCACCTACTACTACTGCACCTACTGCACGCAAGAGAGAGAAGGCAGAGCAACGTATAAGTAGCAAACGGCACTTGAAACTTTTGAAACGTGAAAGGCGAAGAATTAATAGGCAATCGGCAAAGAGGGGAGGCACGCTAGTGGTGCCACGAGCACTAGCACTAAGGGCGATGCCTCATGCGGTAATAATTGTGTACGTCGTCGAGCCGGCGTGGTGCGTGGTTGTGGTTGCGTCCTCCCGAGCAAGAGACCAACACTTAGCTTTAGTTTGTAGATTTTTCTTTTGTGCAAGTCACGCGCTAGCCCAAGAGCTCAAGCAACTGCCATCTCCACACTTTCCCCCTTTCCTCGTTGCACTTCCCTTTTTGACACGAATGCAAATGTGTCCCTTCGAGAAAAATTGAATTGGCCTCGCACGACGCAGCGTTATTGGGTACCTTGGAACACTCTTTGCAGAGCGCAAGGTGAGTAGACGAGCGTTGCCGATGGGCGGGGAATCAGGCGGGCGCGGACAAAGGCAAGGTGATTGGACGAGTTGACACGAATTGCTCCTTCAACTTCTACCGTTCCTCATCTCCCACCTGTAAAAGGAGACAGGGAATACCGCCGAGGAAAGTGCAGATCCTGGCCAGGAGGAGCCGCCACGGTTTGAGACGCATTTGACGTGCCAAATAACTGCTCCCTCTCCGGTGTCCAGCTTGCAGGCCAGCATTTAGATGCACGCCGCGGCCCATGAAGAAACCAAGGCCTCATCTCAATCAGATACAAGACGATATCAAGCAGGTCAAAGCTTTTGGGCATGGTGCAGTGGCACAGTCCACCAAAATGTGCCAAAAGTTGGAGGAGGAGAGCACGCGAAACGTTTTCGGCCGATCGCAACGTCATCGCATCGAGACAGACCCTTTTGATGGGCTCTACTGCCATCCGAGGGTCCTCTGGAGTAAAATTCATCGTGGACACAGAATCACATTCTAGAACTGGAGCACCATCGAACTCTGGGTCAGCCCAGAAAAGAGTATCCGCTAGCAATGGACGCAGCGCACCCATACTCGTCATCTCACATGCCTGTCTGAGGGCACGAGTGGCATTGGTGGGAGGTGGCACGGGAAGGGGTGGGGCTGCTGCTGGCCCAAGGCCAACCAGTGGCGACTTCCTCTGTCATTCGTCAAGCGAGTATAAGCATTTTGCTTAGATACGGCATGCACATGCGATACACGATGCCAACATGCGATTCACATTCGAATCCACTGACACCGCAGCTCATGTGCTTTGCTGGGTGGTACTATCCTTGCGCGCGAGTTTTCGGTTGAGCTTTGTCAAGTGCTCACTGAATGCAGACACGTTGGGGTTTGGATCCACTTCCACGATTCCTATCCGCCACATGGGCTCGAACGCCTCGAGTTGGTTGCGAATGGCGTTGATGTCTCGCGGCGAAAATGCTCGGACCATCCCGGTGATAGTGAAACGCTTCTCGGGGTCTTGCTTGCCAGGCACAGTGAGGACAGCTTGGTGGCATGAGAGAGCAGTGATGTCGAGTGACATGTCGGCCAGCTCGACGCACAGTTTCTCCAGGACGCCAGGCTCGTCTGCGCCCTGCAAGTGGATTTCCGCCATGAAGGCTACGTCCGGTTCAGACGAGGTGCCGCGAGTGGGGTCTGTTGGCAGAATGTTGACGGACATATCCTCCTGGCTCGTGAGGATACGCACCGCCTCGGCTGACTTGCTTGGATCACACTCAATGAGCATGACGGTGACGAAGTCGAGCCCAACCTTGTACATTTTGGCGTCCAGAACATTGCACTGGATCCCCCTGAGCTGCCGTGAAAGCTGGGCCACGAATCCAATCCGATCCCGGCCGGTTGCAGATACAAGCATGTGCGACTTGGATGGGTCATACGCATACGCTGGCTTGGTTGCCACACGCCAGTCCAGCAACTCGGAGAGAGCTCGGCCCTGGTTCCCGCTGACATCCTCAGACACATCAGGGACAAGCTCAGCAGGTACATCGTCGCTCCCGCGCATGTACGAGAGGATACAGGTCCAGAATAGGGAGGTCGTGGCGACCCATGGAATGCGCAGGTGCATAGGCATGAAGGCGAAGTTGATGATGGTCGACGGCACCCATAGCTTCCATAGCGCGACTAGATCCTCCTTGCTGTTTTTGGCGTACTTTCTCAGGCCATCCAAGATTTGCCCCCCGTTGACCACCTCCTTGAGCGAGTAGAAGCAGGGGAAGTACAAGAAAGGGTGGTGAACAAACTGGTCAAGAAGAACCTGAGCGACCATGCTGCGTGTGCCGGCTGCATCGGCGAGCTTGGCGGTAAGGGGCTTGGCGGCATACGAGGCGGCATTGGGGAAGAGCCGTCCGAAGAGCGGCACATAGAGCGCATACTGGACCCCTCCAAGATAGACCATCCCGAAGGAGGCGAACGTCATGTTCCGCTTCCAGTCGATGCGCTCTCGCCGCTCGATGTACGTCTGCACGAGCCAGTCGGAGAAGGAGGTCTTGGCGCAAGAGAAGGCGCAGCCGAACTTGAAGGGGTGGTCCCTTGCGACGCGGCCGATCAGACTGAGCACCATCGTCTTTGGCAGCTGCGCCGCGTGGCAGCGAAAGGGCGGGGCGCCGCGACGGGGGAGTGAGGGCAGCAGCGGGCGGGTCCACCGCGGCCGAGGGAGAGGAGAGGGGCCGGGGGGGGAGGGGGGAGGGGACGGGGGGAGGAAGAAGGTGGTGGTGGGTGCCTCGAGAGAGAGTGGTGCTTGTGCTGGTACTGGAGAAAGATGGAGAAGGCGGAAAGGGAAGAAGAGAGTATGAGTCTTGGAGAGGGCAATCTTTACCCACACACAAGAGAGCAGTGGCAGCTCGTTCGACCACTGGGGGGGGGGGGGGGGGGGGGGCGTGAGCTAGCTCCCCCCCCCCCCCCCCCCCTAAGAGAATCCGAAGGGGGGAGGACGAGGAAGGGGGCTCCGACCAAAGAGGTGAGGGCATCATTCCGTGAATCGGCCTCTCATTCTCACTCCTCCACCCACGTGAGAAGGAAGGCCACGCGTGCCGCGTAGAGAAGCTTGCTCTCTCTCTTCTTCTCCCGCGCTTTCCCTCCCCCCCCCCGCCCCCCCCCGCTCTCTCCCCTTCCCTCTCTCCCTCAACAGGAGGAGAACTAGCAGAATCTAGATGGGCGTGATCCCCCCCTCGCCTATCATTATAACAGACGACCATGAGTGCAGGAGTGCCGTTACACTCTACCCACCAGGCAATAAATATACTACGACGCACTTGGGACCCAAGGCACAAAACTATGAGTGCCTGATTATACCTCTCCCCTCGCAGGCCCGCGGCTCCCGATAGAAAAAAACTTCGTAAAGATTCCGGGCTATGCAGATGCAGCTCTCTCTTAATTTTTAGAGGCGGATAGAAGCAGCTTTTTGAACCTAGCAACCTAGCTGGGAAACACGTGTTTACCGTGTTTCTACAAAAGCCGAACACAGCTGTGTTTTGCCGTGTTTCAAACCCCCTCCTATTTGGCCGTCGTGTTTGTAGCAGCTGGCGAGTGGCTAGGGGCGTGAGCGCGCGCCCAGCGCGTGGCTCGCTGCCGTGCGCACCGAGCAACCAGCACGGCGAAGCGGCGAAGCGCACCGCGCGCGCTACAGCTGCAGCTGCGCGAAACGGACTTCGGATCAGAAAGTTGAGCGGGCAGACGCAGCTCACGCCCAAAGATCAAAGACGCTGGAGACCGGGAGGTAACACGACCGGAAGAAGCCCTCAACGAGAGGAGTAGGAACGGCAAATGGTCGACCCAATGACCGCCACCCTCGTTCGAGGCGCGCATCAAACGGATGAGCGTTTGCTGAGCGCGTTCGACGAAGCCTACACCTTCATGTCGGTACGGCTCTGTACTCGACAAATCAGTCCCGGTGAGCTCCAGAATACGCGAAACAAGAACCGAACATAGATTCGAACCGGCGTCGGTTCGAAGCTGCCTAGGGACTCCATAACGCGTCACAATCAAGCGGATGAACATGTCCAAGGCCACCTCCGACGAGGGATCCCCATTCGACGGCTCAGCCTCAATCCATCGAGTGAGTGAGTCAACGAAGACGACCAGCTTGTCGTAACCCGAGACTCCAGGCACGACGTTGTGAGTGGGAGCCAGCGAGAGCACGTCGCAGTAGACCACATCAAAGGGGTAGGTACCCAAGGAGAGACCGGAGGGCGACGCTAGAGCCTTAGGTAGCGGCTTGGCGAGGGTGCACTCGTGGCATTCCCGGACGTAGGACGCAACGTCGGAAGACATGCCCGGCCAGTATACCCGAGTACGAAGTGAAGACCGGACATACGAGAAACTCCGAGATGACCGGAGCGATCGTGGTAGGCAAATAGGTAGCGAGACCGCAACGAGGGCGGAACGTAGAGCACTAGCGAGTCCGGGTCGGTGGAGTCAGGAACGGTGCGATAGTAGACGAGCCCATCGTGAACGACGAAACGGCGAAACATCTTGGATTGCTGAGCGGGAACGGGAGCGGGAGCGACAGGACTGGAACACGAATCATCTTCGGCAATGGGGCCTGAGGCGGCGCATAACTGCCACGGCCCCCACACCCCCTCTCATCGATCGCGCACACTCCCCCTGCCCTCCGCCGCTCCCCCGCCTTTCCTGCCTCCCCGCCATTCTCCCCCCCGACTTCTTTCTCCCCGCTCGACTGCTCCGCCTTGCTGCCACTCGCCCTCCGACCTGCGACCTGCCTTTCTACCACCGTAGCTTCCCTCCAAACCAGACACCCTCCTTTCATCGCATCCACTCCCCTGTTTCTACTCTGACACCCTCCTTGCTCACCCCACCCTCTCCTCGCCTGCCATCGGATTGACCAACCTCAGTGTGACGTTAGCTAGTGTATTGATGCGGTGTGACAATTGATTTGTCATATGAGTTTGAAGCTTCAAATTCTCTTCGAGAGCGTCTTGCCGCTTCGCAAGGGCGTCAAGTAACTTTCGCGAAAGTTGGGCGTGAGGGCATAGTGTTTTCGTGTGTAACGTTTTCGCCATCCACCCCCCCCCACCCCCACACACACACTTACATCCACTTTGACGCGAGCATCGATGATGGGGATATGCTTCCGGGAGGTGATGGCGATTGAACGCTTTTCCATGTGTAGGCTCATGGTGATTGAAGGCTTTTCCATGCGGTGGGGGTGATGGCGATTGAACGCGTTTCCACGTGTAGGCTGATGGTGATTGAACGCTTTTCCATGCTGTGGGTGATGGTGATTGAGCGCTTCTCGCCTAGTAAGTAGCCGCAAGGCGGGAAGTGAGGGAAAGGAAGGGAATTGGGCGTGGCTACGAGTCAACTTCATAGCCACGCGCGAGGCGAGAATATTAAAAGGGTTTTTTTTATGACACAACGAACCAGGGTGTATTTGCTTTGGTGTCTTGCGGCCCCCCCAATATGGATGGACCGTCGAAACCGGGCACGCACCGCGCCCGGTCTCGATTTGAAGTTGAGCGTTTCAGTCATTTGTCCTTTGCGACTTTAGCTTTAGCGTCTTTTGTCAGTATTTGCGTTTTTTTTTGTGGTGGGCCAAGGGGGGTCTACGGGTCTGCGTCCTAATGGCTAATGGGCCCCGGATATGTGCTTGTGCTTGTTGCTTGTTTCTTGTTTGTTGGGTGTATTGATTGGTATTGGGAAGTTACTACTGAAAAAAATCCTCAAATTTCTTCAACTCTGAGATGGTCTTTTTTACCCCTAATAAAAACCTCTGTTTGACCGCCCTAATACTAATACTAATACCTAATAACAATAACTGCAAATTTGTGTCGAAATAGCTAGTGACTAGTGAGGTTTGAGGTTGGCTCAGTCGTAACATTCGTTGTTACTAGTGTCTTCCCAAGCTAAGAAGTCAGAAGGGGAGCCCGCCTCGGGCGGATAGCGCATACGCATTCACATTCACGGCACGTCCTATCTAGTTGGCCGTGCATCACATCCTTACCACACATAGGGGAGTACCTCAAGCTTGTAGCTTGTCAGGTCTCTAGAAATAGAAAACGAATTTAGCCTTTTCTTCTTTTCGGCCCCGCGTGCTTGTGCTTGCGCCGCGCGGCCATGGTGACTTGCCGAGGCCCTGTCGGTCGCCGCGTCCCCGGCCGGCGCCTCATGCATTTTGCGAGAGCGCCAGACTCACGAACGCCTTATTGCCCTCATCGCAGTTATTCTACAGTTTTTTCAAGACCCTCGTCGGCAAGGAGGTTGTTGTCGAGCTCAAGAACGGTACACTGCCCTCGGCATCGGCGTCACTGCACTCTTGAGAGCTGCGCAGCCTCTCAGCCCGGATGCGATCGGTCGGGCCTTTGCTGTTGCGTGACCTCTGCCTAAAAGCACACCGCCTTTCCACAGATCTTGCCATCCGAGGCACCCTGCACTCCGTTGACCAATTCCTGAATGTGAAACTTCTCGGTGTGGCGGTTGACGACAAAGAGAATTTCCCACACATGGTGTGAACGCGATCGGCCTTGGTGCATGTTGATTATACGACGGGCTATCAGCACTGTGGGTTATGGATTCATGCTCATTCCCTGCCGATGCACTGTTCTCAGCAATCTGTGAAGACATGCTTCATTCGTGGGTCAGTGATCAAATACGTGCAGCTCCCCGCATCTGAGGTTGACACGGAATTGCTTCAGGATGCCACACGACGAGAGATGGCTCAGCAAAAGAGCAAATGATCCATCTTTACGTGTGGCCTGTGTAAAGGAATACAATGATCGTAATCTATTTTTGCTACAGATGACTGATATGCACGACTCATCATGGAGTTTTGACACCACCCAACCTCCAATGGCGGCGTACCCCACTGCATGGCCTGCATTCCGCTCTGGGGAGATCATCTCCCGCGCTGGCGTTGTCTTTGCCCCAGGCGCTTGAGCAGTGAATGCGTGCCGACGCAAATTCTAACTTTAGGGTGCCACGACCCGGCTAGCGATGACATCAAACAAGGAAACGCTTTCAACACATGCAGGTGGTCTTATCATGGTGCTGAGTGGGAGGGCAGCTGCGATTGAGTTGTATCCGAGGCATTCGTCTGTCTTTTCAGGGTGATGACAGTAGAATCGGTGCTGCGCGCTCACTTGATCTCTCGGGTTCAGGCTCGTGATTCGAGCTTGGGGTGCTAGACGTTGATATCTGTCTTGGTCTTGACTGTCTGCATTTTTGAGGTTGTTGCATGTGTTTTTGCTGCCTCGGTGCATGCCGGACAAGGCAAACGCCCTTGGACCCCCTCCCAAGGCTCCATTTGACTCTCTCTAGCTTAGGGTGGCGTGTCGAATTCTGTTGGTCGAGTATTTGAGCACTTAATTTCCTCTCCCCAGTCCCCTCCACCTTTGCACCCGATGCCCATTCTCCCGGGGGGCGAAGATCTTGATCTTATATATTAGCGCGTTTGAGACTAGCTACTATATGTGTAGACTGTATGGCTATTGGCGATTAGTGGTCTCGCAAGGTCGCCCGGGGTGCCATGTTCATGTTCGAGGTGGCGGGCCATAGATCACGGCACCACCGCACCACCTAGAAAGCACAAGCACGAGCGCCACAGCAAGAACAAATTTCCAAACAAAGGCTTGTCCACGCCCTCCCCCAACGCTAGACGGGGGCGCGAGGCCCCCATTGACCATTGACCCCCACTTATAAAAGTAGGTTATGAGAGTGTGCTAACGATGGTGTCGTCGTGGTACATGCAGATACGATGACTGATTGGTCATCACGGAACAAAGTGAAAGGCGCTCACGCACCACGTCACACTGAAGCTTTTTTCGTTTCGTGCTCATAATGACACATAGAGACCTTCTCCAACGCTGCCGAGTCGGGCGGTAGCCCGAGATCTATTCGCGTTTTGACCCGGGCATCTTCTTCTTCTTTCTGTCGTCTGTTGATATTGTATTGCAGATTGCAAGTTCTTACGTATTTTCACCACGCCATCGGCCCGCGCACGGGGGGCCGTTCATTTTGGGGGGGGGGGGGGAAACGTAATAACCAAAACATGAATACAATTCAACAAATGGTGGAAAACCTCTACAAAATGATCGATATTGAGAATGAGATTATAAGGAATTGTGGAGAGTCTATAACTATAAAGTTGTGCGAACGCGTTATTAATCTTCTTCGTAATACGGAATTCTCGTCTGATTTGTTACAAAGTTTGAACAACTTCCAAATGGAAGTTGCTCCATGGGAACAACGAAAAGTGCAGTGTCAAGAACAAATCCGCCGATCGAATTATGACATCCAACTACTCAGGGAAGAAATAAAACTTTTAACGCCGACACCTCATACCATCAGAAGGATTCGGTAAGGTTGAGCATTGTGAGGTGGGTGCCTTTGCTCAAATACTAGAAGATTTTTTGTGCCGGGAGCGGCGCATCGCGTATTTGGAAACGAGGGGTACCAAATGAAGGCAAACGACCTCACCCCTATTGTCTACTGTAGGCCCTACCCCTACCCCTACCCCAGGGTCCAGGTCCTAGGACCTGGGACAGTTTGCAGTTTGTGGAATTTTGGGGGGGGGTGAGTGGTGGGTCACATGCTGGGGCGTACTGTTTGTGCTCCCCATGTGCTGTGCATGTCTCCGCTGTAGTCAGGTGTGGCTGCTACCCAGAGGCCAGAGGCAGAGGGGTTTGGAAAATCAAGGAATTGTTTGTTTTTTACTATAAAACTCGCACCGACAGAACTGAAAGGTCTGAAGGTTTTCCGCGGCGCGAAAGCAGCGACGCCGACGAGGGGGCGAGGGACGAGAGAGACGCAGCCCGAGGAGGAGGCGAGAGGTAGGAGAGGAAGGAACGGGCGCTGCAGGGCTTTCAGCTAAGCGTGTGACAGGAGATGGAGAGGGACGATGTGTGCAGCAGCGGCTGGAACGACCTGCACGCGCCGGCCGACGAGCTGCGGCTCGCACCCACGCTCCTCTCGGGCATGAGCTTCCGTTGGCGGCTGACTAGCGCAAACACCTTCATTGGAGTGGTACGCGACCGGATCTGCGAGCTGAGGGAGACGGCGGCCGGCACGGAGTTCCGTGTGCATGGGCCGCCGGCGAGGGCCGATGACGTGCATGCCGCGAGTGCCGCGCTACGGGCCCACCTGAGCCTCGACCGTGGGCCGCGCACGCCAGCGGCCAAGTGGGCAAGCCCGCAGCACGCGCTCAAAGATAGTGTGCTGCCAGCAGTGGCAGTGCAGCACTTACGATGTGCAGCAGCGCTCCCCGGTGTGCGAGTACTCACCATTGGCAGCCATATCGAGGCGCTCATCACATTTGTCGGCTCAGCCAACAACAACATCAAGCGCAATATGCAGATGGTCGAGGGATTGTGTGCTCAGTTCCCACACAACTTCCTGGGCGTCGACGCCTACGGCTCGCGCCATTTCCGCTTTCCATCTGCCGACGACATCTGTTCACTGAGCGAGGATGCACTCTGGGAGCTCGGTTGGGGATACCGCGCTCCACGTATTGTCAAGCTTGCCGGCCAGCTTCGCGAGCTGGGTGGTGCCACCTTCCTCACATCCCTGGCTACACTTCCAGATGTGGAGGCCAGAGAAGCGCTTTGCCAATTGTGCGGAGTCGGGCGTAAGGTGGCTGACTGCATCCTTCTTTTTGGGTACGAGCGTGATTCGGTGGTCCCGGTGGACACGCACTGCCTTCAGTTAGCACGACGCTACTTCTTCCCTGAGACATCGAAGGACACCTCTCTCACCACAGGCCTCTACAATCGGATTGTAGAAGAGTTCCATAAAGCCTTTGGCCTCGAACATGCTGGCTGGGCTTTCATGACGCTCTTCGTGGCCGAGCTTTCAGACTTCAGAAGTCGGCTCAACTCACCAGCCATTTGCCCTGTTGCTGAGGTAGGGCAAGATGGAGACAACGACGATGAGCAGCGCTCTGCCAAGGACATGGACAAGGTAGCCGGTGCTAAGGATGGGTATTTTGGAGATCAGCCGCGGCGCCGACGTCTTTTGCGCGTAGGAAGCAAGGACAGAGCGCACATGCGAGGTAGTGTGCACGGAAGTACCGCAGCCGTGACCTTCTTGGCGATCCCGGGTGATGACCCGAGGAGCGGCATCCGTTTGACAAATGAATCCAATGGACAAGTCTCGCAAGCAGCCCAAGCCGGTCCCTTCAAGTCAATCGAGCTTGCGAAGCACCGGGCTGCCAGTGCGGCTGTGATTGCGGCTGCAGACAGGAGCGAAGCCATGGCAATGTCCCGTGGAAAGGGCAGGAGCATGGTCAGCCACAACGGCAATGGCAGAAACGAAACTGAATACAGAACGATCATGCGGCGAACTGTGCAGCCTCGCTCACTAAATTTTTATGATTTGTCACCTCTTCGCAAGCGGGCGACGTCCGACATACTCCTAGGCCTTTCGATTGAGCAATGTGTCAGCGATGTGGCAGTAGGCGCCGTGGATATCACCTGTGCCATACCATCAGCCCCAACAGCTCCCCGAACACGGAGAGCGTGCCGTCTTGCTGCGGAGGCTGAAAACGCAAAAATAGGCAGTCATTCTAAAGTGAGGCCAGCCGACCGACAGCCGCGCAAGAGCGTCTCAAAGCGTAAAAGGAACAGTCCCGCTGCGCCTGTTTCGTCAAAGGCTTGCAAGTATCCAGCTGTGGAAAATCGATGAGCTCTACGTCGACCGTACGCATGTGTTCGTTACCCACCTCACATACTTTCCGACTCAACCTTCTGCTTACCCGCAATGGTGTTGCGTGCCGCATAGGCTGGTTTATTTTTATTGGGCGAGGCGTCATATTGGCCGGGTAGTATGTAGACAAAGCAGCTGTGTCACAGTTGTTTGCATTGCTGCTCCATATTCCCTCAAGTACAGACTCAATCTTATTGCATTGCGGTCGCGCCAGCGCCGCATGCCGCGGGGGGCCACGCGCCCCTCCCCCAGCCTGTCTCGACCCCCCTCATGGGGGGCGCGATGAATGACGCCACCCGCCCCCATATGCTACCACTTGGAATGCAGGGAGAACCCCAACAGCCAAGACTCCCGGAGAGCTGCGGCGTGCTAGCTCAGATCGTAGGGGGCCTCTGGCTTGCAGCCTAAGTTTATACTTTTTAGTCAGCTGCCATGGAGCGCGCCGGCGCGCCTCCCCTCTCCCTCGCTCCTTCGGCCCCCCCGCCGAGGGCGCCTCCCCAGTCCCAATGGAGCAGTCGCTGGCGAAGCGACCGCGTCTACCAGCAGAGGCCGAGCAAGTGCATGCAACCCAGGTCGCGTCACACGGTCCGTGGCCCCGGTGCACACCACGCACAACAGCCATGCTGGCAAGTCGGCCATGTGTGGCGCCGACAACTACGATTACGTCACCCCCGAGCGAATGCCCAATTTTCAAACGCGACCGGGCGTGCAAATAGTAACTCCATTGATTGCGTGCGAAACACGCCGTAAGAGTAATTGCCAGGCGTGCGCACACCTAGAAAGCAACGCCATACCTTGAATGTAGAAGAACTCGCCCAATCTCATATTCTGGACCATACTGACTATTGATTACGCGCAGGCGCGGAAATTTCATCGCTGAAGAGATTCTAGAAGAGGAGAACGTGTTTCCACGTCATGCCCGACGACTCAGGTAGGCCGGCCTTGGCGTCAAGTCAACTACAGCGGTTCGCACCGCTCTCATTCTCTCCAAGCCATTGCCAAGTTACATGGTGTGTTTGCCAGGATTTGCCAACCGAGCTGGCCAAGCGCGCGAGGCAGCCCGTTACTACCACACTTAGAAAACCGAGAAATACGTGCTGGGCATGTTCAACACACCGTGCCTGCTCAAATGACTCACAAAAGAAGCTCGGGCGCGGTCATCGTGCAGTTGATCGCCGTCCTCGAAGGGCGCACAACCCAAGCCAAGCTCGGAACGGCTCTTTCCAAACAACTTCCGGATCACCACGCAAGCGGCACCATTCGATTGGTGAATCGTCGGCTCAGCCGAATCGAGATGTGAACGACTGGAATCGCGGAGATTTTCGAGCAGCGGAAAGCTGCGAAGAGAGCGGTGAGGCGAGAGCTTCCTCGAGGAGTTTTGCGGCGTCTCCCACAAAGCCATGTACCGAAGACGGCGATAGGCCGAGGATAGAGGAGGTCCCATAGGT